>JAXQGS010000322.1:0-22114 GCA_037040325.1 Mucor sp. M7501 | reverse complement strand
TCAGCCAGGTCTCTTCAAGTTAACTGACGCGCGTTGTAACAAAAACAGGCACTTTCAGCGGCTGTAGAGCTATCGTTCTTTAAGTAGAAGCATTGAAAAATGAATACAAAAAAACGGGGGAAATGCTGCCATTAAACTGAGATCAAAAGTGGTCACCAATAATTATACAGCAGTTAGAGCATCCGACTGCGCTGTAAACAAAGCGGGCACTAAAAAATAATGTGGTTCATATTGGCTTGCTGACACAAATTATGGATGCTTCTAACCTCTTGACCTTCATAGAAGCCAACCTCAATAGCAACCATTCCTTCAACTTTATATCAATTCTGTAGAGAATTCAAATGCAAATCTAATGATACTAATTTCAAGTGTTTTGGTGTACAATATTCAATCGATTCTGATGGGATAGTTTTGGCCGTTTTCTGTCTAGTTTTGAGAGATAAATCAATCTCTGCCATCAGAGCTTGACTTGTAGCATTGATCCGTATTATAGAGCAAACGATTTTCTATCTATTGAGCCCTTGGCTGAAGTTGTAGCTTAACTCTATCACGAGAAATTGATCATTTTGTGTCCTGTAAAGAACCGTCCTCCTAGTTTTCCCCTTGCTACCACAGGTGAAAATGCCTGACAAATGCTTTATTCTCCTCGAAGCCCATTTTTGCAATAACTCGAGATAAGCTCATCTGATTTGAACAAATCAGACCATCCAGCAACTCCATATTGGATGCAACATGCTGGGATGGGTATAAGCACCAAATGTACGTTCCCTTCAATAATAACTCCCACTAAACCGTCCATTTATTTACTCCAAGCAGGCGATTTCAGCTGTTTTTGCTATATTATGTTAAAAACACTACCATCGTATTTAAAATGATTACATATTACGATATCATGATGATAACGAAAAGGCAAGTATCATCCACACATGCAGCTATTTAGTAACATCGTGCACTGCAGCATAAATTTTGGAATCAATATTTGCTTCCTACTACTATCTGTATGAAAAAACCAACTAATTCCAATTATTACATTGGTTTGGCATGTCGTGTTTATGATTGTTATGCAAAACAATAAAATGCATCGTCAGTCTCCTTACAATGGACTCAAAAAAGTGGCATGAACATAACATCATAATTTTTTTTTTTTTTAATTCTACACAACTCTATATAAATGCACTTGCTTAATCTCCTCCAATTCATCGTCATTCAGATCCTGGAACCATCCACCATCATAATCCAGCTTGACTTCCTTGACCCATCCGCGCATCAACTTGGAAGCAGACATACCGGCCTCCTTCAACTGTTCTTGCAACGATGGCAATGTAACTAGCAATAATCCAGGCTTCTTCTTTGTTTCTGTGCGAACGAATTTCCAAATTTGCTGTTGTGTAGCAAGCTCGTTGAAGAATTGAAATACATTGTTCATAATAACAATATCTGCTTCCTTGGACAGTAATTCAGGCATGGTTTGGATATCTTTACACATGACTTGCACGCGATCGTCCATCTTGTATTTTTTGATCATGTCTTGCTGTAACTTGGTGAACCATTCGTTGATTTCAACACCAATGAGTTTGCTGGCACGAGTGAATAAATGGCCCTACGCATAAATGAAAAAAAAGTTGGCTTTCAGCCTGAAACACAAGCATGAATAAACTTACAGAATACAAAACGGCACCTAATCTAGATCCGACGTCCACAATCACCTTATCCTTGACTTTATCGGCTAATGCGACTTGGTACAAGAACTGCAATTGCAAAACAGAGGCAGAATGGGAAATGAAGTCTAAACAAGTAGTGAATCAACACCAAGCAAATCCTCCTCGATCAGGCATGAATCACTTACTTAGGGGAGCAACATTTCTTGATCCACAATCCAAGCAGTAATTACGAGACATCTTTCCCTCATCCACAAGATCGTCGACGTCCTCTTCAGAAAACAGAAATCCATCGACATGAACTGTATTTTGCTCAGTGAATCCCTTGAACTGATATCTATCAATTAGCACTTCTTCAAATCAAACAAGATGGGGGGCATTGTATAATTACTTCGGGTGTATCGGGAATGGTGGTCTTTTCACCAGGAGCTTCAGCAGAAATAGGGACACGAGTGCGAAGATCTTTGATCATTCTTCCCAAGCGCATCATTTTAGCATCACTCACTGGCTGAAACTTGCCATCATGTTGTTCTGTCTCCATGTTTTCATCATCGTGATCGCCGTCTCCATGGTGATGCAATTGGCCGTGATATTCATCTACACAGGACATGTCAAAAATGTAACCGAAAAAATCGAGCGGATCCTGCTCTTACCAAGTGCTGATTGAACAAATTCTTGGAAGCTGTGAAATTGAGAATCGTTCAATTCGGAAATGAGATTGACAAACTTTTCTTTGGAAGTCTCGAGGATGTCTAGTTGTGGTGCCTCTGCGCTCATGCTGTTTATGATTTGGGAAAAGAAAGAAAGCCGAAAAAAATATTCAGTGGCTTTCATTTTTTATGAACTGGGTTCGGAATGAGATGGTGTTGTAAAGCAATGAGTTTATTAAAGGCGGTATAGTGATGAATAAGTATATACAAAAAAAAGAAGGTGAACAAAATGACCTGGTAGGGCCTACTTTCCCTCCTTGAGAGCTTCTCGCAGCACTGACTTGATATACTCCAGCTCTCTTTCTTTATCATCAATTTTGCGTTGAGCTTCCCGACATTTGGACTCCAAATGATGAATCTTGTCTTGTGCTTCAGCCTTGATCTTGCTAGCCATCTCTTCAAAATGCTTGCTCTTTTCTTCAATTGCCTTCTTCTTCTCTATAGCCGCGCTCAAGTCAAACATAATCTTGTCGACGGTATCTTCCAGTTGCTTGATCTTTAGCGCTCTTTCTTCGATTTGACCTTCTTGATACTCCATCAACTTGGTTTCCTCCTGTAACTTGGCGTTTTGTTCAGACAATTCATTCACCAGCTCTCTCTCATGCTCAAATCTGTATTGCATCTCGTCAAGATCTCTGGTCTTTTTGCTAATGTCTGCACGAGCTTCCTTCAATTCTCGCTCGTACCGGGACAAGGCCGACTCAAGCTCGGATTGTGCTTCTTCCAACTTTGAGTTTTCCTGTAGACTCTCCTCCAATCTGTTTTCCGCCGTAGTAAGCTTGTTGCGCAGGTTTTGTATACGAGTTTGCAATTGCTCCAGTTTTTGGTTTTCTTGATGCTCTAATCGCTTCAATTCTTCATCCTTTTCGTCAAATATGGCCTGTGCTTCTTGCTTCCAAATAGCCAGCTGGTCTTCCTTTGCTTTCACGACAGACTCCAGCTCTTGTGCATAGTCGGCTGCTCCGGCCAATTCCTTGGACAGTTCCTCAAACAAGGAATTCTTTTGTCGCAAGTCAGATTCAAGTTGATCAATCTTTTGTTCTAGTTGAGCGTGTTGGGCAAGAGCATCTTGCAAACGAGAGCGGGTATCAGCGCGCACAGACTCCAAGCGAGCAATCTCAATGTCCCTCTCAGCAGCTTCTTTCGCCACTTGATTCAGATTGGCAGCAGTTTCCTCCAGACGTTGCGTTAGTTTAGACTTGGTCTGCACGATACTTTGTTCGTTCATCTTGGAGTGTTGCAGTTGAGAGCGAGCGTCCTCGAGATCAGAAGAAACGCGGTCTAAACGAGCCGTCTTGTCCATCAGCATTTGATTCAATTCATCGATGCGTTGCTTTGCTTTCTTGAGTTGGTCTGTCTGGCGATGCACATCGGCTTGTTTGCTCTTGAGCTCTTGCAAAAGCTCCTCTTCGCGTTCGTGTCGAGATGCTTTCACTGTATCAAGTTCATGCGTGACATCCAGCAATTTGCGCTTCAGTTCGTTTCTCTCGGCTGTCAGTTGCACTTGGCTTTCAGAGTGTTGACGAGTGCCTTGCATCATTTGATCCAGCTGTCTCTGCAAGTTGTTTTTCTCGGTGATGGCCGCTTGGCATTGGTGTTGCAGGGTTTGCGCTTGGTGTTCTGCCTCTTGCAATTTGGATACGACCTGGTTTTGTGCACTCTGTTCAGTCGACAACTCTTGCTCAAGCTCTGCAATGCGTCTCTGCATATCATTCTTTTCTTTGATAGACGTCTCCAGCTGCCAGTGCAGTTGCTTTGTTTCAGTGACCACATTTCGGACTTCGACCGAGTACTCGTTTGCTGTAGCTGCTTGCTCTGCCAGGTCCTTGGTTAGCTGTTCATTCTTGCGACACTCTCTGTCATAAGCACTCTGTAACTGGCTTGCCGAGTCCAACCTTCTCTGCAGGTGAGACTTTTCTTCCGCCAATCCACTGATCTTGTCCTTTAGTGTAATCGCATTGCTTTGCTCCAGAGCGAGATCCGACTTGAGCTTCTGATTCTTGGTGCGTTCCTTGTCAAGTATCAGCTGCAGCTGATCTCTTTCACTCTGCAATGCCTCGCAGTGGTCGTTGATCTCCTCAAGTTGGCCACTCATTGCTTTGATTTTGGCTTTCAGTTCATCACGTTCAGCGGTGACCTTGGATATGCTGTTGGATTGTTGCGATGTAGCCAGCGCCAATTCTCTTTCCACTTGTTGCTTTTCTCGCATCAGATCATCCATTTGGCGCTTCAATTCACGAACTTCCATTTCAGTAGCACTGCTAGTGTCTCTGTATCGGTTGATGGTTGACTGATGCTCCGATTCAAGTGCTGCTAACTGTGAACGCTCTGCCATTAAATCTTCGTTCAAACGCTTCTTTTCAGTGCGCTCAAACTCGAGGGACTCTCTCAACTGTTTGGCATGAGCACGCTCTGCGTCCAAGCTGGCTTGTAACTGTTGATTTTGGCTTGCAATTTCATTGTTTTGTGTACTGATTTGTGACAATCTGCCTGTAAAGTCGCCCTCTTTCTCGCTCAATGTAGACTGCAGTCGTGCAGCTTCAGCTGTGCTCTCCTGCAACTGTCTTTCCAACGAGCTAATGCGATGTTGAGCTCGATCAAGTTCATCTGCCTTTGCTTGATTGTCTTTGGTTAGATGCTGGTTATGTTGAGTAGCGGCTTGCAGTTTGATTTCGAGCTGTCTTGTGTCGTTTTGCTCTTTGGTCAAGTCTTCTATTTTGGCTGCATAGTCTTCCAGTTGTGTCTTGTAATCGTTCAAATCAGATTTCAATTGTTGATTGACGTAGGTTTGCTCTTCCAGCGACTCCTCGACAATGTGCAGCTTGCGTTGTAAACTGTCGTTGGTTTCCTTTTCACTGTTCAATTCCTCCTTGCATTTTTTCAACTCGTGCAGTTCAGAATCAAGTGCATTGTTCAAATTTTCAGCTTCGTTCTTTGATTTGGCCCATTCAGCTTCGGTATTGAGCAGTTTCTCTTCAGTGTTGATCAATTGCGTTGAAAGATCGTCGATTTTGCTTTGAAGATCTCTTTGAAGCTCTTGCTGGCTCTTGGTTAAACGAAGCTTCTCCAACTCCAGCTTTGATATCTTTTCTGCATCTTCACGTGCTCTTTCGCTTGCGCTTGAATCCAACAGATCATCGTCTACATCATCAAACTCTTGGTTTTTGTATCGTTCGAGCTGCTTCTTTGAAAGCTCCAATTCGTCGACGAGGGTTCTGATTTGACGTCTGTGTGCTTCGGCCATGCTCTCCATTTTGTTTTCCAATTCGCGGAGGTGCACTTGCGCACTGGAAGCCTGACCTTTCCAATTTTCACTCTCTTTAAACACTTCCACGACTCTGGCTTGTGCTTCTTTCATCAAATCCTCAGATGTCATGTCTTCGTCGGTCACTTGGTTGATTTGTTGTTTGAGTAAGCTGATGCGCTCTTTACACTGCTTGTTCAGCTCCTTGATGTCTCCTCTTTTCGTGCTGTGGCTCGATTGAAGTTGGTCTTTAAAGAATGACTCTAGGTCATCGAGGGATTTGACGAGCACTTGCAAGCGATTCGAAGATCCATGAGCGTCGTCAATAGACAGTGATGATAAACGACGACTGTAGTCAGCAGCACCAGGGCTCAGGGTTTGTCGTGTACCTTTTGTGTTGTGGAGTGGACTATAGTTGTTTCCGCTGTAGGTAAATGTGGATGTTCTTGATAAAATTGATTCGCGAGTCGATATTCTAGTCCTTGAGGGCGATACAGCCGCTGTGTTTGCAAAGGGGTTGCTATGGCTGTTATCTTCCAATCTGTAGCGCTTCCTGTTTGGATTTACATCTTTATGCGGTGTAGGCTTTTCCTCTATACACGATGGTTAGGGCTCTCTTTTTGCATTTCTATAGGACACATGTAGACATACGAGGACTAGCAAACGGGCTTCTCATTGCAGTCGGTGAGTTTTGCATAGAATATCGATCAGTATATAAAAATTAAATTGTTTTGAGGTTGAACAAGGAGTCCAAAAGGTACCAAGCAGGTTTTTTTCTCTGAGTGAATAAAGAATAAATCGCGTTTGATGCACGCTTTCGTGACCTGCTATGTGCTCCATCAAGGGAAACAATGGATATGCTTCCACACAATGTAGATTTGTATTCAAAATAACGTGTAGTATACACAGGCTGAAGTTCTCGAACAACTTTGGATGGCATGTAGTTACCATGGCAATCATGGAATAGTCGCCAGGTGCCTAGACATTAGAGCTTGCGGATACTCCAAGCTAATTGGCAATATCAAATGGGGTATTGCTATTTACACCATCGAGGATTACTAGTTGCACCATTGTTAATATGATTCGGTCCGCAATAAACAACTTCAATCTGAAAAGATAGGCTGGTGTGCACTAGGCAGGAGCACTGGACAGTAATTGCTATTGTGAATAATCTATAGGCTTTATACAAAATGATTCAGCCCTTAGTTGGTGGTATTAAGTGTATGTAGCACATCTGATTAGACTTGAATCGCCAATCCGTGTCGATGCGGATCAGAAAGCCACAGCAGAACATCTCACCAAAGCCGTCATCTGAACTAAGAATCGTACCCAATAACGAGAAGAAACCCTTAATTAAAATACATTAGCATGCAGTTGGGACCTACAGAGTGACAACGGCAGAGATTGAGCATAGCCAAGTCTATTAGACGTCTACAGTGTCTTTTGTCATTCATAAAAGGTGCTCGCCAGGGCAAAACGCAGTTTATGCTGGGATTGAATTTTAGAGGCTGCTCCAACTGGTCCTCCAGATCGTCCATCTGGACATCCGAAACCCTTTCAAGGGCAATTACACAAGATTCTTCTACTCGAACAACAGGTATTTCTCTAGACCTATACATGCAAAATTGAACGAGGAATTCAATGGTGTTAATTTTAAAGCGGTAGCTTTAGTCTGTGGAGAATAACTGTCGAAAAATGCAAAACACGTTTTCGGAGAAAAGGTCTACAAACACTATAGTAAAGTGGTCAAAAGACACTTTTACATGCTCCTATGCTTCTCTGCGGTTCGTTTGAGCATAGAAACACCTTAATAGAAAAGTTTACTTTCAAGGTGAAAACCTCCATCATTCAAAATCATCAATTTTTCCCTTGCTAGTACAGGGCAAAATTTTCAAGAAATCGATGATCAACTCGATCCCCTAAAAATTGCGGAAAAGTGTTCCATAACCTAATGTCAGGTCGTAGAACACGATTACACCTGTTTTGAGGCTGACATCGCGCTTCATTGGCAAGATACAAGCGATACAAACTCTTGATTCTATAGTGATAAATACATTTGAGGCCTGCTCACTGAACATTGCGCTTATTAACATCGGATCTGATAGTCTGTAGTTTATCGTCTAGCGAAACAGCACAGTATGCGAACAAGAGGGACACGCAAGAATCTTGGATCGACTTTGACATTGCCTCAATTTCAGGCGTGTTGTGCAAATGGTCAAGCCATGCTTGCTCTTTTGAGACACATACACCAACCTACATCTATACTTACTTCTGCTCACAAATTCAAATTTAGTGGACTGGTGGATACGAAAGTGTCTCCAATCTCTTAATTGGAATGAAAAGACTTCAAGCAGTAATTTTAGGAATCCAAACGTTGATGAATTCAAGGGTGTCTCTTGTATTGAAATTCTCTCTTAAAACGGAGTCTCTTGAATGGAGATACTACTGTATTCATTCAACTGATCTTGCAGGCTCTTTTGGACCATCATGGCTCCATTCTCCTCCCATCCAAACCACATGTCGATAAGCGCATTATTTCCAACTTTATTTTAATAGCATGCAGTTCTTCCTGTTTGACATGGCTATCCAATTATTGGTAAGTATGAACCAGACGAAATGTAGCAATAGCCACTCATTATTGCTGATACCTGGATTTGATCTCTGAAATATTCATGCACTTGTTGATGCCTATATACAATATCCAGCAAACAATCCCAGCGTCTGAATCAAACAGCCGGATGTCCCTTGCAACTAGACGCACCAGGTCAGCAGGGTTGACAGTGCACTCTACAATATTCCTATTGCAACGAATATTTCCTTAGCAACCAGGGGCAGGTATAGTATGTAACGTAGCAACCAAGAACCACTTCCAGAAAAAAAAAAGTTTATTTACATTGCAACCAGGCAGCGAGTCAAATGTTACATTTAATATTCACGACTGTACTCTTTGATCCATTTTGCCGTGCATTGGGTATAATAAAAGAAGAATTTCACTTTACCAGCTTGTGTAAATACAAGTACAAAAAGCTAAATTAAGCAATTGAAAATGGCACTATTCCATGGTTCTGTCAGTTTGTTACACTGTACAAGTTTTTAAATAGATTTTATATACTTTATTAATGATTGCTGTAGGATATCAATACAGAACATTGTCGGAAAGTGACAATGTATCAACACCAGGCACTAAAATAGTAAAATAGTAAACCTCACTCCATCTCTCATCTGATTTTCATTTTATTTTTGAAAAAAGAAGCAGTGAAATCGTAACATTCTACAAAAGAAGCGACGTGATCCCCCATTGACCTTTTTGATCTTGTGTAATCTTGAGTAATATAAAGAGAAATTTTGATCTCTTTTGATATTTGTTTTATTCACCAAATGGTAAAGATTTTTTTCTTCTGATTTTTCCAAGTTGGAAGCAGGTTTTACATGTAGAAATGAAACCGAATATACGGTGGCCATTTAATGCAATTAAATGTTGTTGGAGACACATCCAAAGGTTTCATCCCAATCTCTTGTTTTGGAAAAGAAATGCTAGAATAAATAAAACATTTGGTTTAGATAATACATATCTGATTTTGGGGGGAGAAGACGAGAGGGTAAGAAAAAGCAAGCATCATCCTATATTGATTACATGATACGAGTCCAGTATAATAGCGTTCTCA
Organism: Mucor sp. M7501; assembly: GCA_037040325.1. Classification (NCBI taxonomy): domain Eukaryota; kingdom Fungi; phylum Mucoromycota; class Mucoromycetes; order Mucorales; family Mucoraceae; genus Mucor; species Mucor sp. M7501. The sequence continues at coordinate 12,837 of JAXQGS010000322.1, read as the reverse complement.
CACCAAAGCTACTAATACGCTTAAAGAACCCACACATGATGTAAATCTGTGTGTGTAAAAAAGAGAGACACCCGTTCATCTACCATCTATCTCTCTCACTCTCTCTCCGTCCAATTAACCCACTTTTATATAGAATTACGCTTTTTAGACATGTACCTTTTGATGCCCAGAGATCCATCTTGAGTTTCAAACTAAACGTATAAGCTTTTGCTTAGTATCTATATATTCGACGCTATCAATGAAAAAGCAGCTCATTTTATAAGATTCATTAGGTCGCCGCTGTCGTCGTTGTGATATGCGAGGCTGTATGGAATAGACTAAATAAAGATGGTTCGCATGGAAGCAGTAGTTTAGTCTGTGTGTGCCCTCAGTTTTAAGGGACCATCTTACACACACACACACACATACACTGACACAAGATCTCCCCCACTCGTATAAAAGAAGCTTAATTTCTACACCTCATGCCCTTTTTTTTTCTTTTCTTCTTTTTCCTTTCTCTTTATATTTATTTTAATTTACATCAAACATGGATCAAAAACCTAAACTTGCTCTGGATCAAAGTCGACGACCACCATCGCCATCTACGTTTTGCACTTTAAAGAATACCATCTTAAAGTACGAGGCAGGTACGTAACCAATCTCCCTGAATTGTGGGCTAGATCACGAAATAAATAAACGTCTGTAGAACTTTCTGGCTCTGTTGTGCTATCCGTTGTTGTATATTATCTACTCGGAAACCCTCTTGCTAGTCAATTCTTGTTTGTCTCTCATGAAGTGGGCCCCAATCAGTACGGCAAAGGTGTTGGCGACTACTATTTTGTCTTTTTCTGGACCATCATGTTTACCTTTCTGCGTGCTGCTTTTATCAAATACATCTATCTTCCATCGTCAAGCTATTTCAACATCGGAGAGGCTTCCAAGAGACAGAGAGTAGCAGAGCAGAGCTATATCCTCGCCTATTATGTTGTCTTTGGTTCTGCTGGCATGGTTTGTGTGATCTGCTTTGCATGACAACATTTCACTGGCTAAACTAACCAATTTATTTTCGTGTAGTACATCATGTACCATAGTCCTCATTGGTTCAATACGTCTCAATACTGGATTGACTATCCTCATGTGTTGATCTCGAGAGACATGAAGAACTACTATCTAATGCAACTTGCATTTTGGATTCAGCAAATCTATGGCCTTCACATTGAAAAGCGCAGAAAGGATCATGTAGCCATGCTTTCTCATCACATCATCACCATCCTGTTGGTAGGCTCCAGTTACATCTCTAATCTCACTCGTGTTGGAAATGCTGTTCTCTGCTGTATGGATCTCTGTGATATCTTCTTGTCGGTAAGTGCACCCGAAACTGGTTTTTTTCTGTCTCTTGGAGCGCCATTTCTAATCCCACATCCATGATCCTTAGCTTGCCAAGATTTTGAAATATCTGGGATTCACCAATGTCTGCAATATCGCCTTTGGTTTGTTTGCCATCTCTTGGCCTATTACTCGTCATGTCTTTTTCTCGATTGTTACATGGAGTGTCGCCGGTAGGAATTAAATCAGCCAAGGAAAAGAAAAAAAAAAGCTTATTATTAACGTCTTTCAAAATGTAGTTGAGCCTGCACGTTATTTTGACATGGAATGGGATCCTTCTCAGGGAAAGTACTTTACCTTCAAAACCCAAAAGATATTTGTTGGACTCTTGATGGCATTGAATGTCATTATGTTTTACTGGTTCCTCATGATTGTCAAAGTCATTGCAAGACTCTTTACTGGTAATGAGATTGATGATACTCGTAGCGATGATGAGGATGAGAGTGATGTTGACAGTGACGAGTTTCAGAGAAATCCTGAAGTATGGTAAGTTGTAAAACCTTGTTTTCTTCCCAGATTTTTCCCTCTAAAATCACTCTTTATTACAGCCCGGATCAAGAAAAGAAACCTTTATACAGCAACAAGGATTAGACATTTGATAATCTATTTTTTTCTTCCATTTCCACGCATCCACCACCACCATCACCTCATTTTACAAATTGCCATATACCTTTCCCCTCCGTTTTCTTTTGTTCCATGTATTTTTATTCAACCAAATAAGCAAATAAATATCCAAATGTTGTCCTATACTAGTAATTCCTTGAACCCATCCAAGAAATCCTTTGGCAACTCCTTGACAGGTCTTCTAGTAACAGGATCTACAAAAACATGAGTGAAACCACCTACTACACAGGCCAATGGGTTCTCCTGCTCAAAGATGCCCACGCGATACGTAACGCTGGATTTCCCAATCTTGGAAATGCAAAGGCCAGCATGAATCATACTGGGGTAAGAAGCTGAAGCGTAAAAATTGGCTTGACTAGCCACCACCAGTCCAATGGGTTTGGTCTTGTTGTCGCTGCTTGTGTCTAATCCGCACTTTTTGATCAAGTACTCGTTGATGATGGTGTCGAAATAGTGGTAGTAGATGCTGTTGTTGATATGAGCATACATGTCGCAATCACTGAATCTATCATATGGGCTATATTAGATGCTGCTAACAAAACAACTCAATCAGCATGCCGTACCTCGTTTGAATTGGCATGTAGTATTTGTAATCTTGTCGGTTACGGAATGTTTCTTTCAACGGTTGTTTCGTGGAGGCGGCAGTAGTGGCAGCTGCATTGGTAGCCATGCCGCGGCTACTGTTCAAGTGGTTTGCAAGCAATGAAAGTCGTCTTTGGCTACCTGACATGGTGGTGTAGTTGAGTGGAAAAAGAGAAGGTGTAAATATGATTAGTCAACTTGCTTGCCGTGGGGTAATTTTCTTCTAATGCTGCTTTGTGTGCGACATTGACTGTTCTATACAATAATGCAGCCATCATCAATGGGCTGGCATAGAAACATCTAACGGTGATCAAGAGAGAGAGTTTAATAGTAAGAGCAAGCTGATATGCATATTGACTTAGAGAGCGGCCCAATGTCGAGAAAAAGCTGATTCAGGGACAAGGGCATATTTCCATTTTGATGTACATGCTGTACGCACAACGAAGAAATGTCTTGCATTAGCTGATTCTGCAGAAATGTCAAATGTATTGCATTTCAGCCCTACAGTGATAAAAGCACCACACTATTGTATAAACTTCATCTTCTGGGGTTTTCAACACCACCATGCACAGCAAGCTGATTTGTATAACAAAACTTCCCTCCCATGTGTACGACACACAAACTGTTGTGAAATTGGTTTACAGTGATAATTGCTTGAAATAGTATAAAGCCTTTTTCTTTTGAAAGATAATAAATAGTGCGTTACACATCTCGCTTTTATATATACCAAACGGGATCATCAGTTTTTGGAGTCATCATGATGATTACATGGTCCTCTAATTCTACATCGTCGTCAGCTTAGTGCCGATGCATTCAAACAGAAGAAAAATGATGGTGTGAGAAATCTGGTAATATAGAATCGTACAATGTTTTTATTTGGCTTCTCCAGCAACCCCAAGATCTACTTGTTCAACATTAAATACAGACGTATATACCTTTACACAGCCATCTAGAACATGTGTGTGAATAAGTACGCCAATGATACCTTTACGCTTTTCTGTATACATTACCATCGCCACAAGAGAATATCAGTGGCAGATAGGGATGAAAAATGACATCCCGTACTTCCATATCTTGATGCTCTTTGATGATCGCAGTAACTTGACCCGACTTGATATTGAAGACAAATATTTGTCCATATATAGTTGGTGCTAATAAATAGCGCCCATTGCTAGTGATTTTGACTAGCCAGGAATTGGCATGGTATCTATAAATGAACAGTAAATCAGGCTGACTATACTATAGTCTGTAATGGGGGGAAAGCACACTCTACTCTTCGTGTTGATAAGTCTTGTATTGCTCCAATGTGAATCCGTCGTCCGCTTTGGTAGGATAGATCAGCTTATGCAATGTACATGTATTGGGTTTGGATGCTATAATTATACCATGTTGAATAGAGTTTCTCTTTTCCACACTTGCTTAAACTAGCCAACTTACAGACTCCCTCACTCTGGTCACACAGTTCAGCACCTCGACTGATGAGCCATGCATACTGACTAGTATGGCTACTCGTATTAGATGCATCATCATCCAGCCAATCAATAAATTTAGCGCAATCGCAATAGGAAGAGTACATGCTCGGAAACGTCTGAATCAGTGCTGCCTGTTCGAAATCATACAGTCGTAGATGCTCGTCTGTAGCTGCGATAAAGTACTTGTTGCCAGTGTGCGGTAGAAAAGACACAGTGAATGCCATGCAGGTAACATCGTCCTTCATCTTGGTGCATGCTATCAACGTCTGCCAATCCTCAGCCATGTGCCATTTGCGAATGGAGCCGTCCTGGCTTGTCGAAATCAGGTAGTTTTGCTCCATAAAGACCACTTTTTTGATGCTTAGAATCTCTTCTTCGTGTCCCTCTAATCTCGCCACGACTCTGTTCTCACACACATTGAAGATCTTTATATCGCAAGGCAGAATATGGTTATCCGCATCATCGGCAGACCATCGATACCGGTCTTTTGATTTGCCTCCAACAGCAATGAGTCCGTTGGGCGTCAATGTCCCGCAGTAGAATTCATCAATGTGCTTTTCGTCTGTGTCTCTTAGTTTGCGAACAAGGCTAAAGTCGTCCTGGATATCGTATATTTTGACAGCGCCTGTGTTGGAGTAGGTTACAAGAAGAGTACCATCGTCGGACAGCGTCATGCTTGTAATGGGACCTTGGTCTGTCATGGTGCACGGGATACTAACCAGTGGAGATTGCGAGTTTATGGTTTTAATCATATGGCTCTCTGGGACATTGGCATGGAATTTCCAGTAGGTGTCTGGGTATTTCTTGGCGAGCTCTTTTGTGCGTTGTTTGTCCCATGCTCCATGGACTGTGGCATCTGTGTTGATGGTGGTAGTGGTAGTGGTGGTGGTGGTGGTAGTGGAAGGTAACTGTACTGCGATTAGCTAAGCGAATAATGTGAGCTTATTTCTTGATTACCGTGGGTTGCTTCTTCTTCTTTTTTGGTTTGGTGGTCTTTGCTTTGGGTCTGCTTCGTGGTTTATACTCGCCTTGATCAGCATCGTTCTCTACACCGCTATCAAAATCAGACACGAAATCATCGGGTTGCTTATACGAGATGCGCTCTCTCTTGGTGCGTTTTGACATGATAAAAAGACTGGGAAGAATGGAGAACCCAAAAAAACAAACCAGAGGTGACACATTTGTGGTCGTGACTCGAGGCAGGTAATACGGGTACAACTGTATAAGCTTAAAACGAAAGCGGATGCGCGCGCGAAGAGGTCCGTTATTGTATCTCTTTATTGACATTTTTTTAATTACTATACACAATATTAATCATTTATTGGCTTTTGTACCAAAAATGCATATAACCCCATGAACGATCTTGACTGGATCAACGCCTGTCTGGTTCTATTCATGAGCATGTCATAGTTTTCATGATCTGTGATGCCCAATGATTGCTTCAACCAAGGCGACAGTCCATCCAGTGTACCTTGAAATAGCTGTATATAGGCATCACCAATGGGGCCGCCCCATCCAAGTGGCACTTCTCGATATTCGCTCTGCAGTATCTTCATGCCTCCACCTTCTGTTAACATCAAGTCTAGCTTTGCACCTGCCGAGGCATCTAAACCGTAGGAAGCGCAAAAGGACTCGACTAGTAATAGAAGAGAGAGAGATGCCAGTGTGGTTAGTAAACAACTTTTTATACATGGACAAAGAGTGATCTACTTTACATGCTTCCGTGTATGTTCTTGCAATAGGATCTGTCGTAATGATCTAGAGAAATGATCAGTTTAGTGTTTTGAATAATGTATACATGACTCTATGGGTGCACGCATTTACTCGCATATCCAGTTCCACACATTGAAAGCATCCGCCGTCCTTGAGCACTCGCTTGATTTCGGATATAATAAAAGGCCATTCGTTTGTTCTAAAAGCTAAAACAACGAATCTGCCAATTGCGGTTAAATCTCTGGTGGTTCCTGAAAGCAAGCTACCACCAACACAACATACCTCATTTGAACGAAATCTATCAGCAGCGCATGAGTAACAAAGAAGAGTCAGTGTGTTTGATAATCACAGGCATGTACAAACCAAAAGTTTTATCGGGATACGGTATTCCTTGTAGTACATTTGCCTCTGTAAAAGTAAGGTTTACAGGTCGAATCACCTGAGGCCATAGACTGCACATATCAATGCCTGTAAAGCGACAATTGGGGTATTCTAAACTGGTTTCGCATAGCCAGGTTGCAGGTCCACAGCATACATCAAGCACCTCGAGTCCTTCGTTTTGGAAATCCAGCGATTTCAATGCTTCAATCATAATGTTGCTAGATTCAAAAAATGGCATCAACTCCCTATTTCTTTTTCGAAATTTATGCAAAAAAAAAAAGGTACCTACAATCCCAAAAGCTCTTTTGTCACAAAATGCTCTTCATGCAAGCGATCAATTTCTTTGTCATCTTTGGGTAACATGTAAGAACTCGATTCAATGGCATGGTACGTTCTGCCGTATATAATGCGTTTATCTGATTTGATGGGCGCCTTTTTCTCCTCAGTGACCGAATTGGATTTGCTGTTTCTCAAGGCAGACGATTTAGACTTTCTGGCCTTGATGGATGATGGCGAACTGCTGCTATTGTGTCTGTGATGGTGATGATGTGGATGGACATGACCATTTGATGGATCACGTGAAATGTTACCGCCCATAGTATATGATGATGATGATGATGATGAAAAAATGAAGATGAAAGATGAAGGAAAGAAAAAGAGATAAAAGGGAAAAAAAGAGTATATATATTTATATATATATCACATTTTGTTCTTGTTGCACCAAAGCCTTTTGTATATAAAGGGTAACTCCTGAACGATTGGGGGATCATCGGAGAGAGAGAGTGTGTATCTTTAAGATATTACACTATACACAAGAGCTGTTTGTTTATACACGCATGTGCACAATAATACAAAACGAAACGCCATGTATTCATTGTAATCTGGAATACAAGATTCTCTCTAGCACAAAGAAATGTATCTTCTCCAAATTGGACCCTCGATTTCTAACCCTTCTTTTTTTCTTTTTTCACAAAAAAAAACTATACATGATGAGATAATAATGTGCTCCCTACCATGTAGCAGCTTCCATTCTTCTATGCTTATTCTGCTCGCCTGATACACACAACAGCAGTCAATGTCAATAGCATAATATGAAATACAGCCCCTCCTCTTCTTCTTCTTCTCCTCCTCCTCCTCCACCACCTCCTCCTCCTCGCTCTTGTCTGGCTGCTGTCGTCTGTTACATGTCTTCTCCTCTTGCTCTCCTATAAATGAGGAATAATTTTCATCTTTTAAAATATATATGCATTGCAATAAAGGCATCTCTTGTGCTTGGCTGTGTGTGTATGAGGAATAGAACGAGGGGAAGGTGTTGTATAACTTTGCTGGTAGGTAAAATCCAGGATGGAATAAGTAAAAAGCAAATTTAAGGAGTCTGCAAGGGTATTCGTATTTTTTTTTGCATATAGTTTATTGAAACAGTGCGAATTTACTCATCATCATCGTCATCATCATTAGGGTAAATGTAATCTTCATCAGCGCCAAAGCCCAACTCCAACGTCTTTTGGTAGAGAGCATAGACAGTTAAACCTTGAATAGCACAAAACTTGAGCACTTCTTCAGGCACCTTTGGACGGTCCCAGCACGAACCACCAAACTTTCTAGCACTCATGCTTGTGAGAGAGTCATAGTGTTGCTTGCATTCCAAGTACTCGATCAAGTCAGGCCAGTGTTCCAAGTACTTTTCAACCGCTGTAGCAAGGGACATGGCAGCGTCGTTTTCCATCACCTTCTCACCCAGATCCACAGTGGGTCCCATTTCAAAGCCCAAGATTTGCACAAAACAGTCCATGATAAAGTCAGGGCACCAGCTGATGCGTTTGATGGTGGGATCAGACAGCAAGCGGCCAAACACGGTAGACTTGAATCGAGGGCGATTGCGGATTTCACATGCCTTCTCCAAGACGCAGGTATACGATTCGCCCGTGCTGAGGTAGAGCTGCAGTGCCTTGAGCACAAATGCCTTTTGCTTGGACTCCACCGTGTGGAAGCAGACAGTGACAGTGAAGGGTTGGTCAGGCACAATAATCATGTCCAAGTGCTCAAACGACGTCAATGTCAGCATCGCCAGTTCTTGGTTGGGTTCAAAGCTGTGTGGGTAGATGGCGTCCACGAATGTCTCTAGCGTATCCACTGGTCTGTGCTGTCTTGCTACTTGGGGTTCTGATGACTGCTTCACCTTGAGTCCAACACCATCCATATCAGAAAGACGTCTTGAACTACCAGCATCAAAGAACGCATAAGGGTTTTCATCATCGTCGTCATCAGAATCACTGTGATCCGCGTCGTCTGGCCCCATGGTGCGAGGTCCACTGAAATGCTTGCGAATGGGTATCTGGTTCATCTTCATCTCCATGGTGTCTGGGCGCTCATCTTCTCGAGACCAATTGTCACCGCCGTCGTTCAAAGGATCCTGAGCACGGTGACCAGCGACCACACCAGCCGTCGTATTGAACTTGATGGCCTCTTTCTTGACTGGGCTTGCTGACCCAGCTGCTGCTGCTGCTTTTCTCTTGGCTTCTTCCTTTTCGAAATCTGTCAGTTCACTATCAATGCCACTCTTCCATTTCTGGCCAGTTGTGTTTGCAAATGAGGTCCATGAAGCAGCGCCAACACCGTCCACTGCATCCTGACTCCATGTAAATGATCCGCCTTGGTCTCCTGCAGCAATGCGACTTTGAAATTCAGAGGCGTACGTTTCTTTGCTAGGCTTACTACCAAATCCAGCAGTAGCAGGTGGTTTAGCAGAAGCAGTGGAGCTGGCGGGTGCAACCACAGGCGGTGCAGAATGACTCTGAGCAGGTGCTTGTGGGGAGGCACGAGCGACATTGGCGAATGCTTTGCGAGGTGAACGTGCGGCATTGTGGTTGTTGCGGAACGAGTAGGGGACAGGTTTAGGCAGGTGATGAGCTTGTGGCGGTTGTGCTTGTGGCGGTTGTTGGTATGGACTAGAGTGATATTGTTGGGCAGTAGAAGATGCTGCTTGGTATGAGTAAGACTTGTTCTGGTATGCGTTTTGTGTTGGAGGTCGACTAAACTGATGTTGAGGCGATTTGTGTGTCTTTTGCTGGCTGAAATGTGGAGATGCGCCTATGGGTGGTGGTATGGGTTGTCTGACAGGCACTGGAGCAGACACAACAGGAGGCACAGAAGCAGTAGCAGCAGCAGCAGCAGCAGCAGCAAGAGCAGGAGATGACTTGGATTCCGGCACAGACGTTTCCACAGCGGGTGGATCATAATCAGAACTAGCTGATTGAGCAGCGGCGACGCTGGGGCTTGCAAACGGTTGACTTCCAAAGAAGGGCTGAGACGTAGGATCGAAATCTCCCCAGCTTTTATAATTCACTTCAGCAGCAGGTGTCTCGCTGGCCATCTCGTTTTGAGCAAACATCAAGGTTTTAGATTGACGATGGTAATCATCCAAATCATCCACAATGACATTATCTTGTTGTTGTTGTTGTTGTTGTTGTTGTTGTTGTTGGTTACTAGACGAAGCACTCGAATCACCGCCATACGTTTGATGCTCTTTTCGAGTAGACTCCTTGACAGATAGTATAATTGCCTTTTGTATGTCCTTTTGAAATCGTGTATCATTGTCGTCGTATCCATCATCCGTCTCGGGTTGAGGTGACAAGCGAGCGAGATACTCTGCTTCTTCCTTTTCTTGTCGTTGCTTGTTGCGGTGACGGTACGTAGGTGAAGTCGACTTGTAATTGTTGTTCCAATGCGTCTTGGGTGTAGCAGGGCTTTTACCGTTTCTTGAAGAGGATGCATTGGCAGGAGAAGCAATGCCTTGCGCTCTTTGCTGATGGAACCGGTGGAGGGCCTTTTCGGATTGGTTGCTTAGTGTGTATGGCCAATAGAACTTTTCGTCGCTGGGATACTGTGTGGTATATTGATGCAATGCATGGACACTCAGCACATCAAACACAGAGTACACCAGTGCCTTTGGTGGCAGAGGGTTTCTTGCCCAGATGCAGTCATCCTCCTTGTAAAAGAACCCATCGCTGTAGTGCTTTGCTTTTCTGAACGCCTCCAAACCATCCCACTGAGGTGCAAATTTCACCATGGCCGCTTCCAAATTCATCGTTTCTACGGCAATGGGCATGAGCTTTGCTTGAAGATCCAGCACGGGTGCTTGCTCAATCGACTTGAAAAAGGATTCAATCGCCATGGCGTCAGGACGGTAAGACCACCCAACGATATTCACGCCATCATCCTCCAGTATAGGTTTTAGCTTTGCAGACAAAACATCGAGCCCCACAGAGTCCACTTGAATAGCAAACCCCTTTGTACTAGAGACTCCAATCTGTATCAGCTTGAGTTCAGGCAGTGATTTCTTGACCGACTGGAATTCGCAATCAATGGCAATGTACGCTGCTTTTTTAATTTCCTGGATGGCTTCATCGAGCTGCTGCTCTGTAGAGACAAACAGGCAAACGGCCGTCTTGTTGTTGCTTAATGGCACTTCGATATGAAAAGGACTCACTTGATACCAGCCATCCTCCATGTCGTAAGCTGAGTGGTTGTGCCAAGGCCTCTTTCCTGCTTGATGTGAATGTTGTTGTCGTGGTGGTGAGGATGATGGCATGTGCTGTGGCTGTGGCTGCGGTTGTGGTTGCTTGGGTTCCTTCACCTTGCTGAAATCATCGCCACCGGCTACAATGCTGCGAAGAGATTCAATGGCCTTATCCACTCCTTGAATGTTTCTCTCTTCAAAGACGGACAGCAGACCCAACAAGGCTTCGGCTGATTTGTACGCACACTTCCAGTATTCCTGCTCTGATATTTCCATTTGTGTCATGTTGCTGTTCTTGCTGATGCTTAACATGAATTACTTGTTTATCATGTAAAGTCTTTTTTCCTTTGTTTTTCTTTTGTAATGAAAAAGAGAAAAAGAGAAAGAAGGGAAATAAAGCGGGCGCGTTTGTCATCACCATGATTAAATATGCCACCACATTCTCTATTTCAAGGCCGCCCAAGACAAAAGACCATTTGGCTTCATGCGTGTACAAACAATACAGCATGTAAAATCGCACAAACCTCTGTTGTCTGTGCATACAAACAACAACGCTGTAGCTTTCCTTGGAATAGCTTTCTCTCTTTCGCAATGTCAAAACTGATAGATTTTAACGATAAATTACTCTTGTATGATTCAAGGGAGGAGCAATGTGATCATCATGAGAAATGGGGGGGGGGGCTGCTAGAAGATTTAAACATTTTTCATCGTTTGTGATTAATTAGTAACATTGATTGTCCAAACATTGCATAGATTGTCTAGAAAATGAAATACCATCTTACAATTTTACATGCTTTTTGTTACAGAACCGATTAAATGCATGTGCCAAATTTAAAAAAAGTATACGTAGTATATCAGAGACATTGGAGTGTGCTCATTTCAAGCGGTAATGGTGCTTTCCAAATCGCAATCCCCCCTTCTACTGCCAACAGAAGCATTCATTGCATCAATGATGAAAACGCCGTGATTTTAATGACGGCAGCGACAAGCTATTTTACAAGTCGTTTACCATCTTTTGCTGATCTTTTTCAAGATTGAACTGATTACGATAGAACCGATTGCTAAATCCGGTTATAAAGATAATCCTGCTTTCCAAGACATTCTTAGATTATACCTTTACCGAGGAATTCAAGGGCACAATTTAAAACAAGTGCTTTGAATAAAGGTATTGAGAAATTCTTTTAAATATGAAATGGTGCTTTCATGAGCTTTTTGATTTTGAGTGGATGCTACTAGTAAACGTTATTGAATCACTATATAAATACTGATTGGGTGTATAGCCATAGGTGTTGGGCGTACTTTATTTGACTAGAGTATGTTGAAATTGGGTTTGTTAAAGATGATGTCGATGAGTAATAGTGAAGGTACTCAAGATAGCTCATTTTTGAGGGGCTGTATCTTTTGGTTTGTTGTGTGTGGTAGAAAAAGAGCTTAGTGGACTCTGTTTTTTTTTTAGTTGTCTATAGGATGGTATAACTTTTAGCATAATAATAGAGCCAAAAAAAGTTGAAATCGCCTGCTTGAAGTAAATAAATCGACGATTTTGACGAATCTCTTGAAGGAAACGTTCATTTTCTTGAGGGGGACGTACATTTAGTGCTTAAACCCATCTCAGCATGCTAGATCCAATGTGGATCTATTGAATGGTCTTTGTTTTGCTCAAATCGGAGGAGTCTATCTCGAGTTATCGCAAAAATGAGTGTCGAGGAAAAACATCGGGTTTGAGGCAAAAACCACCTGTACTAGCAAGGGGAAAATCTGAGGGTCAAATCTTTGATGGACACAAAATAGCCATTTTCTCATGATAGAATTAGACTACAAGAACAACCAAGGGCTCATTTCATAGAGAACTGCCTGCTACACAATGCTAACCAATGCTCCAGAGCATGTTTTGATGGCAGAAATTGACCAATGTATCAAAAAGTCTCGACAAAAGGCAAAAACAATCCTGTCAAAAATCAATTGAATAGCCGACACTCAGGCACTTGAAATTGATATGGTTGGATTCTCCTTTGAATTCTGTATAAGTTTCTCATAAACTTCAAGGAGTGGTTACTATCAACAACTGCTTTATTTAAAAGTCAAGAGAATTGAATGGGTCATAAATCCTGTCCGTTAGCTAATATGAACGACTGCAGCATCCCCTTTTTTAGTTCCCGCCTAGTTGACAGTGCAGTCGCC
>JAXQGS010000321.1:0-21885 GCA_037040325.1 Mucor sp. M7501 | reverse complement strand
CCCCTGAAAGGTTTTCGGATGTCCAGAAGGACGATCTGGAGGACCAGTGGCAGCAGCTCTGAAATTCAATCCCAGCCCAGGCTGTTTTTTGCCCTGGCTGTCATCTTTTGTATAGTAAACGACACTATAAACGTCTATAATTGCTTTCGCTACGCTCATTCTCTGCCGATATTACCCTGTAGGTTCCAATTGTATGCTGCTGCATTTTGAAATATGACATTTGAGTGTACATGTTGAGGATATCTCCTCGTTATTGGGCACGTTTTTTAGATTCAGATGACAGCTTCGATGAGATGTTTTGCTGCTATGGCTCTCTGAACCGCATCAACATGAATTGGCCATATCTGATGATCAATGAAAAAGGCTACCCTTGAATTCTAACCATATGAACTACATATACTTACTTACAATCTCATTCAAGCCCTGCGACTGCCAACTAAGGGCTGTATCATATCAAATTATGAGATGATCATTGCGAATCAAAAAGCATTTGATCTGTCATTTTTCGAATCAACTATTGTTGGACTCAAGAGCTTCATGGCAGATGATGTAAGCGCCGAGATATTGATGTTGATGCTGCATTTTGATGAGATCCATCTTTTTGAAAAAGTTGATTATCAGATCAAGGCCAATGTCAAACAGAAAGACAATCAAAAAGCATAATGAACCACCACCACGCACGATAGTATTTAAATGGCCGCGGGACAAAAATTTGAAGAAATAATGGGCAAAACGAAAAAAAAAATGCTTTGGCACATCTTTTTCTTTTTTTGCAAAAAAAAAAACACACACACACACACAATCAAATCATGGGAAACGTCGTAAGCTCGCAAAAGCATCGACAGTTGAAAGCCAAGAGCTTAGAAGAAGCAGGATTCGAGAGCCTCACCGAGGTGTCCTCTTGTCATCTCGGAGGATCCATTGAGCTCGTCACTGATGAGTCTTGTGGAAATGCTTCAAACTTGCTCAAGGTGGAGAAGGTTGACAGACAACTCAATTTGGATGATTTCGGTACAGTAGAATGGTACGATTTGAGAAAGGCTCAAACTGAATTGACTATTGTTAGATGAAGCAACTGATGGCTGGTTGATGAAAAGACACGAATCTGTTGGAAGGTATAGTAGATGGACATGGATAATAGCACCATCATGCGACTGAAGAATATCCTTTTTGACAGTGTGACCATTACATTATGCAATGAGAGCAAGATTAGTGGATTGGACATTGACACAACGGGATACACTGATTGCTGTCCTTCATTTGCAAATGTGGAAGGATACCAGAAATCCAACATGACGGTAGGTCAGCCTGTATGCAACAATGAATGGCACGCCTGCTTATATGATGAATCAAATTATACAGTGGCAGGTGATATTGCCCGAATCTCGAATCAATGCAGACAGCCACAACTTTTACGAAATCAAGGATTCAAATGTATACTCGAGTGTCAGGCTGAACATTGCCCCTGGGGGTGGCGTCGTAAGTTTTTTTGCTTTATTTGGTTTGAAAAAGTATGAATTGACATTTACATGCACACACATATTTGACAGGCCCGTTTTCGAGTCTATGGCGAAATATCACCTGATTGGTCAGACAAAAGCAAAGAATACAATCTAGCCTCTGCCAAGTTGGGTGCACGCATTGTGCGTTGGACAGACGAACGCAGTGCCAACAATCCCAACATTCTGCTCGATGGCGGTACTAAAATGTAAGTGCTGTTGTGTTTTGCCATGCATCTAAAGTCCACCAATAACGAATGACATTTGAAATAGGTCTGATGGATGGCTGACTCCTAGATCCACGCTTGAAAAGAAAAGAAGGGATTTCGTCTTGATTCAACTTGCCACTGCTGGTGTACTCGAGTCCATCACCATAAATACCAGAGGATTTGGCAAAAACTCGCCCGCAAATGTGTTTATCCAGGGCTGCTACAGTGAAGACGTGGATCCACACTATGATATGTTTTCTTCTTGGGTTTGCTTGGTGCCTCCAAGTCCTGTTCTACCTGGTGGCGAAACCACATTTTATTGCGACAATGACGAGGATCCAATCACACACATCCGCATGCATTTGATCCCTGATGGCGGTATCCAGCAGATCAAGGTGATGGGTAAGCCCGCCGAGAAAGAAACAAAGCAGCAACTGTTGATCGAACAAGCACCCGAAGTCATTGTGATTGAGGAAGACACTGAAGAGGATGACGATGATGAGGATATCGTGTCTATTATTGTGGAGGAGATACTCGACGAGCCAGCCATCCAGCAACTGAGCACTGTGAAATTGAGTTCTGTGCACCAGCCTCCTACTCCCAGCAGCAAAAGAGAAAAACGGCCTCGAACAAGTGCTTAGATCACTGCTGTAAAATAAGATTTGATTGTATACAAAAAGCAAGCGACACGACCTTTTATGTATTTCATTATTGCCAGACTCCACCATACCTACTATTACTTTTTTATTTTCATAATGACAGTTTTCAAATGGAGTGAATAAAACACATTGATCCATCAAAAAGGGGACAGGGCCATGATATTTCCCGTTCGAGAAGGCTTTTCATGTGTCAGTGTGTGTGTGTGCAACAATTCAAGTTTACGCCATGTTTAGTTATTAAAAAAAAGCACAATTAGATCATCATCCACACGCTTTTCCTAAATGGATAATTTCATTATTTCTAGTACACATTTGAACCGGTGGATTGTGCTATTAGGAAATGACAATAGCAACTGCTTGGATCCAACCTTAAATATCATGTAAAATGAAATCAACCCATCCATTGGGCACAACAGGCGAAAGTATACATCATGGCGCACAATTGGATTTGACTACCCGCTACGTGTAAAAAGTAGTAGTAAGAATCAGCATTTTAAATTTGTTTATGGATACGGCTCGATCATGAAATCACTTTCTTTCTTTCTTTCTCTTTTTCTTTTATTTCTCTTGCTTTTTGAAGCGTATACACAAACCCCCCCATTTCAATTCCTTTTTTCTCATAGCAAAGCATCCCTCCTCATGTCAAATAGTCCTGCGCCTGCATCCCGAGTAGCCGATTATTTCTTTGTGGCAGGACTCCACGACAGCCATTTAATACCAACATACGAATCTGCAAAAAAGTACCAAAGAACAGGTGATAATGACGTACTCTACTACCAGCAGCAGGAACAGGCAGTGTCAGGCAATGCAGCAGCCATGGCAGAGTCTCCACCACCACTCGACACGATGGAATCCAACCTGCGGCCTGCGTTGGTAGGCAACCGTCGCCGTGGTTATACAGTGGCCGAGCCACCAATGCTACGTTCCACGCTGTCGGAAGCAGCCACATCCGCTTCCCTGTTGGGCGTGCTCGACCACGTACAAAATGTCATTGACAATTTCGACAAGGAGAGAGACACAGCCCGGGACAATGTCATTGCAGTGCAAGGCCCTTACACGGAGAAATACAAACGCAGTGATAGCGACAAGACCATCACAATGAATTCCAATCATAGATCCAGCATTTACTCGATAGACGAAGCCACTCGACGCATGTCCACCAGAGATTCGACATCGACCCGAAAGTGGAGAAGCCCATCCGATCCCAAAAAATGTAAGTGTGCTTAAAAGAGGCGTTTTTTTAAATAAGAGGGCTAATGAGGCGCAATCATCATAGTGGACAAGACAAAGCGGTATTCCACCCTGTCTGTGCAAAAGTCGACATCCACAGAAAGCGTGCCAGCGATTCCCTTGGAGCCAGAGGTGGTGCCCAACATCTTTGATCTCAAGTACACGCCCACTGTGCTGATGCGATATCCAAAAACAAACTACTCGATCGATACGCCTTTTCCTGCTTATGCAGCCATGGTAAGACAAACAAGTCCAAGTTATTTTTAAACTGTATAGCAGTAGACATTGATCTCTCTTGTACCCTAGTTTTGCTTTCCAAGAGATGTGTCCCTGTACTGCGGCGATACACCGCCGCCGCCCGAGCAGTGCCATTCGTTTGTAAGTGCTGCAGACAGCAAGCGTCCAACGACACGGCTAACAGATGTACAATAGACCATGACAGACGAAAACGGAGCGACCGTGTACGGCACGTGTGTTGTGTTTTACGAGCGACTGACAGACAAGCTCAAGGGGCCAGTGAACCACGCCATCCAAGAGTGGGTCAGGGCCAACATGGCGACCAGCACGGTGGAGTACGCGCAGCACTTGCAAGGAAAGATTGACATGGAAAAGGCACAGCTGGAGAAGGCAAAGCAGGACCAGGCACAGATGACAGTAGGCTTGTCGAGACAGCAGAAAGACAGCCAGTTGGCAGAGATGGAAGAGCGGATCAGAACCTGTCACGAGAACATTGGGCTTTATAAAGAGCTGTTGGAACCTGTCAAGATGGGGGTGTGCACTGCAGACGATGTCTGGGTGCCTAAAAGCATCGGTTTGCTAGGACGGCTGCCCTGGATGGATCTGTTTAGCGATTGGATTCGCATCTTGCTGGACAACATTGTCGGTGTGGGTGGCCATCGCAACAATGCCAAACCGACCATCGACATTGAGTCTACCGTGATCAACCTGATTGAAGAGGTGCCCTTGCCGCCGCCTGGACGCTTTGAGATTGGATTGACCATCAACAAGAGGCCGCTGTTCTTTTCAAGACCTCCTATCAACCAGGTGCCCATCTTGAAAAATGTAAGTCTGCAAAAGTGTATAATTGCCATCTGTATTTACACTGTTGTTTTCCCTCAGTTTTCCCTGTTTCCTCTGTTCCGTGCTCTATCACCTCATCTGATTCTTGCCGTGTTGGAGGTAACTAATATATATATACACACAAGCAGGATGGGGCGACTCCCTTGATACTCATACATGACTACTCCATAGACGCTACTCGCAGAAGGCAAAGTTGTATTCCTGTCCAAGTATTCAGGGATGCTTTCGCTTGCATGCGAGTCGTTTCGCTACCTGCTGTTTCCCTTTTACTGGCAGTTTGTCTTTATCTCCGTTTTGCCAGAGAGGCTCTTGACATGCTTGCAGGCCCCTGTGCCCTACATGATTGGATTCCAGGGCAGCATGCTCGACTTGGAAGACCACGCGCCAGAGGATGTCTGTATCGTCAATCTGGACAGCAACAGCATGCACCAAAGCCAGAGATCCATGTCGATTCCTGACAGACAGAGACGCAAGCTTCAGTCTGCGCTGGAGCAGTACGCTCCTCTGCACACCAAATGCAAGATCCCCTACGGCGTCCCTTTGCCTGTGCAGTGCACTTTTCCCAAGGGCAAGATGATCCTGAACTGCACCCGCTCCAAGGCGACAGACATCTTCATCAGCCCTGCCAGGCCCAGGGACTCTGAGAGCTCAGACACCACTTCTGTCTGGTCGCACCCTGCCTCCTTCATGTCCAAGCCCTCTGGCTTCTGGTCCAGCAATGCAAGCACACGAAGCTCCAACGAGTCGTCTACGTCCATCAGCAACACCCCTACTATTCCACCCAAGATTAATACAACAGAGCACACGCTGCCTCAGTTCCCTGGATCTGCAATGCTGTCGACCAGTGCTGGCAACTACGCATCCTCTTCCACAAGCTCGCTGCATAGCCCCCCTATGAGCCCCATCAGACCCACTGCCAGCATCCAGTCCACTTCCTCCAATCTGTCGCGCTCCCCCAACCAGCGCGTCTCTATGCCAGCCCCCATGACAGCTGCTACTGTCACGCCGCTAGACAAACAAAACTCGTATAGAAAAGCCAACTACAGACGCTCTGAACCTCCTCCCAAGCCCGCAGAGCAAGACAACTCGTCCAAGACACGGCTCTCCAACTTTATGTCCAAGCCAAAAGCCGTGTTCCAGCAGCTGGAGCACACCGAGCCGCGCACCAGCAATGTAGCCTCCTCGCCTCGCATCTCCATCACCTACAATGACAACTTTGACCACGGCTACCACAACCAAGTGCCGCGTCGAGTCAAGCACATTGAGGGACACATCATGGCCGAGATTTTCACTTCAGAGTTGGGCAGATTTCAAGGATACCGTTGTGTATGTGGAAGACAGGTATCAGAGGACGACGAAGAGAGCCAGCGAAAGCCTCGCATGTTTATGTGCTGCCAAGGTAGTATATAGTAGCGTATCCGTGTTTGCCGTATCACTCATCTTTTTTTTCACGCCGTGTAGAATGCCATCTTGTCACGCATGATACGTGCACAGATCAAATCCTGCATCCCTGTTTGCCAGCCTGCTTTGACGAGCAAAAAGTGCACGACGCCTTTCTTCGCATGTTTGCTTCATTACTGTACAATTATCGCACTGGATTTGTGGATCATTTGGAATCAGGCTCTATTACAGCAAGCGATGCCAATGGCAATGCCAAGAAGGGCGCCTACTTTTCCAAGGAAAGGTTTTTAAAGCATTCGGACAAGGATACACGGGTAGGGTGGTGGCAATGATAGCTAGAGAGGAGTGTTTTCTTTTACTCACACTTTTTGATTGCTTGTGTATATAGGGCTTCTTGTCAAACTTGAGCAACTCGCAGATGTTTACCCAGTTCATCACTGACAGACTACTCAAATCTAGCCAGGATCCCGAGATTTTGGTATTTGATGAGTACATCAAGCTCAAGTTGAACCGCTCCAAGCTCAAATTTGTCAAGGAAGAGACGCCTTTCCTCAACGTAAGTGAATGGTAGTCAGTGTAAAAGTCTCAGGGTGTGCTGACTGGATATGCAATATAGGATGAATCGTTTAGAGTATCACAGATCATCTGGGCCACACCACCGCCCGATGTCAAGGTCATCAACCAAGGCGATTGCAAGAGATTCCCAATCAACCTTGGATTTTTGCAAGAGCATGCCACAGCCACGACTCCTACTACTACTACTACTACTACCACTAATCACCATACTACTAATACTACTACTACTGCTGCTGCTACTGCTACTTCTACTAATAATTATGCTACCACTGCATAGATCTTTCCACATTGTTTATATTTTCATTTCTCTTATTTGTAATTCATTTTTAATATCTCTCTTGTATCTCTCGTATAAAAGTAGATCCTTTTGGTATCTCATACATTTAAATAAACGAACAGCTATTGCTCATAATATACATATAAATCACATCACATTGCGTGGTGGCCCTGATGCGCGCGTACATTTTATCCTCCTCTTGGGCTCGTGTCAAGATCCAAAACGCGGTACATGAACTTGCCAATTTCCGTAACACCCATTTAAAGGCGACTTGTCGTGAAATTGATGCAAAGCATACCCTCTTTTTTTTTCTCTTGTTTTATTCACCTACTATTTTCTGCAAGATGGACGATGAAAATTTGTTCAAGGTGTTCTTGAGTGGCTCAACCTCTATAGAAGGTAGATGGCATACTTGCGTGTGTGTGACCCTTACGAATCTTGTTCTCAACCTGTTTGTTTAGAGTTCCATGCACTCTTGCGAGGTTCTATTCAAGAAGGATACCCACCCGAGGAGATATGTGTCTTGGTGCCGCCACTCTTTTCGCATGCCATCAAATTCCCTGAAAACCAGCTGCAGGTGTATGTGGATATCTTGGTCGACATTCACTCTTATCTGAATGCATCTGCTTTGATAGACGACAATGCCATTTTTAGAGCAGTGGCTGGCATACTCAGCAGTAAGCGAGAGACAGAGAGAGAGACACACACACAAGCATACAACTCACACACACACACACACACAAAATTAGAATCGCTGCACTTGCACCAAAGAGAAGGCGACTTTCAAGCAAGTAGAGCACAATGAGACGCACGGATCGTGTACACTAAATCATGCGTTTGACAGGCATTGTTTGGAAAACCATTGCAAAAGGACGGCATGATGCGAGCCATCACTCTTGCAAGCGCTGCTTGCTTGGATGTGCTGCAGTCATTCAACGGCTCAGAGACAGAGCCCCTCTGCGACACATTATGGCAGCTTGTTCCCAAATCCATCCATTTATTTGCATCCAAGGCAGACGAGCAGCATATGATGATCAGTGCCGTAAGTGCTATGCTGTGCTGTGTTTTATATAGCCCTGTTGTCTGACTCGATGCTTAGAAACTAGCTGCTATTGCCGAGTCCTTGCTGCGCCAATACATCATCATACCGACAGACGACGAAGTGTCGTTGCTGCTGACGAGCATGGTCTCTGCCACCCTCAAGTGCATCATGTTTCCTCAGCATGTCAACATTCTTGCTTCTTGCATTTCAGCCGTGTGCACTGCTACTCCTGACCTCAACTTGCCCTACACATCTGACTTGTCAGACCTCACAAACTCGCTGGCGGCCTCTCTGGTCCACGCCAACAACCATACATTGGTGAGTTTACATCAACACACATATATATACACAAGTAGACTCATTCACTTTATTCCAGTGCAAGGCCATGTTCAACATTTCGTTTTTGCTGGCAAGAAACAACACGGTTACGCCTTGGCTCTCAGACTTTGATACCATCCCCTACGACGATCCTGAAATTGAACTGCTCAAAGAGAACATTGCCTGTGCGCATGCTGTTCCTGCTGATCAAGTGGATTTCACACATGTTCAAGAGATGGACGGTATGGATGACAGCTATGAGGCCAAGGCAAACAGCATCATTACCCAGCTGGTTTCCATCGAAGGTGGTTCCGAAGAGTGCACCATGTTGTTGAACAATGTAAGTAGTTACATAAGCATTCAACACCCTAAACTCACATCCCTTGCTTAGCTCGAGTACTTGGCTATTCACTCTGATGCGAGCTCTGTCGAGTCCATGTGCAAACCATATATCCAGCAAATCACTGAATATGTCACCGGGCTTCTCCTCAAGGATCCTGAAATGGCCACTGCCATTGTCAGTCGCATTGGCTACGAGCCCTCCAAATTCCTCAAGAAATACCTCCACTTCGCACTGCCCTATGCTGTGATTTATACCCAGGACCAGGACGCCTTGCTTGGCCTCTGCAATGCGCTGGACCAAACACCTGCTGCTCTCGTTCAACAAGGAGCCGTCGATATCGCCATTGCCATCCTTCTCGAGCAGGACCGTGCCATCCAACACGCTGGCGAACAAATGCTGATTGAGATTTGCCGCCAAAAGGACATTGTGGATGAGTTTGTCATGATAAACCGAAGCAGCATCATGGCCATTGTTGCCATGAACCTGGGTCACCCCACGCTGGGCCAATCGTATCACCACGCCATGATGGGAGTCCACCGTGCCGTGAATGGCGACCAGCTCGAGCTCTCTTCTCTCTTGGATGAATTCTTCCTGGGCATCTCGGAAAATGTGTTTAGCTACATTAACCAAGTCAAAAACCACGCTCTCGATGTGAGATACCCCTACGCCTTGCAGTCTTTGGAAATCGTCATGTTTTTGCTGGAAGAGAACATTACAAACCACAACCGCCATGTAAGTCATGTTGTTGCTGCTGCTGCTGCTGCTTTGATGCCATTCGCTGACTCACCGTGTCCATGTTGTAGCTGATGAAGATCTTTGACAGCGTGCTTGAGCTGCCCGGCAAGCAATCCCAAGCGCTTTCATTGTGGAAGACCTACCTTGAACTGTTGAGCAAACAAGCTGTCCAGCGCAACATCAATGCCATCATCCAGGGACTGTGCAACATACTGGTGGTCAGCCCCTCTGCCATCCGTGTCCAAGTAGCCGCCATGCTGCACGACTTGCTGGTGCACAACACTGGCATCACCGCCGAAGACTACGCCAACTTCCCCGTCCTGCCCCAGTTTGAGGAACTCGCTGCTGTCAAGAGGCTCGTCCAGCAGCGCCAGAAGGTCAAGGTCAAGAACGAGGTCCTCAACATCATTCTGGGATTCTCCAAATTTGACGACGGCCTCGTGCTATCCAATCTCCAAAAGCTGCAAGACATCCTCGTCAATAACCCCTACGACCGCTGCGAAGTCGACAAGCTCTATGCCCACCTGTTCCATCTGATCCGCAAGTACAGCACGCATGAAATGATCTCTTACTACGCTGCTATTTGTCTTGGTTTGCTCGGTGCGACGGACCCCAGTGCCGTCAGGATGAAAGCGATCGACAACACCATGTTTGTCATGCGAAACTACAACAACGACGAAGAGAACGTCAACTTTATCTACGACTTGGTCATCAACCACATCTTTCCTTCCTACAACACGACCAACGACGAAGCCTGCCGCCACAGCATGGAATACTCGATTCAGACCTTGCTGGAAATCGCTGGTTTTCGCACAGTCAAAGAAATGAGACGCAAGAAACTGACGGTCGCCTACAATCGTTGGAGAAAATGCCCTCGAGAAGTGCAAGAGTTCCTGGCGCCCTTTCTCGAGTCTGCCTATGTGGGCACGTGGGCTGACATGGAAGTCGAGTACCCCATCTACACAACATCTCGCACCTTCAAGGCGTGGGTGCAAAAGTGGTATTACTGCATGGCCAACATTGCTCGCGGCACAGCTGCACGCATCTTCAAGGCCTGTGTCCCCATGGTCGATTCTGGTATGACAGACATTGCGCTTCACTTGCTCCCCTACTTGGTTGTGCACACCATCCTGTCTGGCATTGGCGATGCTGGACGTGATGTTGCCAAGGAGCTTCAAATCGTCTTGGACATCAATGCCAAACCCGCGGATGACCCCGAGAAGCTGGGCATGAACCGCTACGCACTGCAAGTGGCTGTTGCTATTATGGGGTACTGTCGCAAGTGGCTGCACCGTGTGGGCCGTGACGACCTGAGCTTGACAAGCATGGTGGACCGCATCAACAACTTTCTGCGCCTGATTCCTGACCGCGACATGGGTGTCGCTGCCTTCAATGCGGGTGCCTATCCGCAGGCCATGATGCACTTTGACACCTACTTGAAAGAGCACTGCAACAACAAGATCCAGGACGCTGCCATGATCAACTATTTCCGTGAAATCTACCTTGAAACAGAGCAGCTCGACGACTACAAGGCGTTGATGAGCAGTTACAGCGCGGTCGTCAATCGCGACGAACAGATTGCTCAGCACGTGAACCTGGGTGAGTGGGATTACGCAGAGACCCTGTACAAGAGCAAGATCAGCGACAGTCCGTTGGATTTGTCAGCTTACACTGGCTACTTGGATTGCTTGTCGAAATCAAACAGATATGGCTCTTTGCTGTACGAGGTGGACAACAAGCTGACCGGCTCGATTCCATGGCAACCGCAGATCAACTCTTACCGTATCGATGCTGCCTGGCATGTGGAAGACTGGTCAGCGCTTGAAAAGGCCGTCAATAGGTCAATGGAGCGAAATATTCGTGCTCTTGTGGGCTGTGCCCTGCACCAAATGAAGAACGATCTGCCTATTCAGCTGACGTACACGATCGATGAAGCAAGAGCCAACATCACCAAGCAGATTGCCATGGCCACCTCAGAGTCCTACAGAAAGTGCTATCCACAGATATTCGAGTTGCAAATGTTGCAGGAATTGGAGACCTCTCAAGAGCTGTGGAGCAAGCCTGATGCAGTCGACCAGATCGAAGCCATCCAGCCTCTCTGGGACGACACGCTCAAAAGAATCATGCCGCGCTCACAGTACAGACTGAACCTGTTGGAACTTCGCAAGGCAGCGTTCTTTGACATTAGGTAAAATGGGCATGGCATCACACTGTAGAAGGGGGGTTTTACTGACGCACATGGGTTTGTGTAGAGGATCCGAAAGGACGAGAGCGTTGGAATCAGAGCTTTGGTTAAACTTGTATAAAGAGAATCGAAAGCTGGGTAACATGGTGGCATCTCTCAATGCATTAAAGCACGCTGAACAGCTGTCTGGACGCGAGCTACATCGTGAATTAGCGAAATGGCTATGGAAGAAAGGATCAGTTGGTAAAGCGGCGAGACTCCTCTGGCACAAGAATTCAAACGGCTGGGACCCGCATGTAAGTTTGATCAAAAGTGTAGTGCGTGTCTTGAAGCAGTGTATTCATTGCACTTTCCCTGTAGGATGCATTGTTAATGTCAGACATTGTTCTGGAGAGACCCACCCTTTTCGGCGAAAATAATGAAAGACGTACACTTATTTTCAATTCTGTTTTGGAGATTGAGCCTGACAAGTAAGTCTTTCTACATGTATGTGTGCAATGATACTGATGTCCTTTACACAGGCTTGAAAAGGCATACTACAATATTACAACCTACTACATGAGTCGTCATTCTCGTTCTGGACCTCCCTCTGAAAGCTTGTAGGTCTTTTGGGTGCCCTCCTCTTGTCGCATCTTATACTTACAGATCTTTTCTCTCTCTCTCTCTCTTTAGGTTGAGATTACATTCCTATGTCGTCAATATGTCTATCCAGGCACTTGAAAATGGCTGCAAGTATTACTACACTACCATGTCTCGCCTATTCAACTTTTACTTTGACAATGAAAAGCTGGTGAAAGAAGCCAAAAAGCAACCGTAAGTTTCTTCTTTGTTGTGTGGTAGTGCATTGGTCTAAAGCTTGTATTTACAGTGGCACCGAGCTGAACAAGAAAATCCTGCATTATGCTAACGATATCCATAATCTAATGCTCAAGGCGCCCGAGACGATTCGTCCCTTCCAAGTGAGTAGAAAGAGAGAGAGCACACGATCGTGTGCTAATGGATGCGCTGCTGACATTGCGATGCGATTTTTTAGTTCATCTTGTTTTTGACCAGATTGATATCCCATTTGAGCACTGACAATGAGAATGTTGCTACCTGCTTGCAGAACATTATCAAAACCTGCTTTGTTGCCTATCCTCTCAATACCATTTGGCTTTTGTTGGGTGCTTTAGACTCTGATTCTGCTCTTGTTGCGAAAAGAATGGCAACCATTTTTGATTTAGCCAAGGTAAAGTCAACAATCACACACACATTGGAGCAAACTTGAATACTGAATCTTATGCCAGGCACAGAGTTCTGACAAGACAATCGCAGAGATTATACAGGTAAGTGCACCTTTGTCCATTCAAACAGGCTGAATACCAACATCTCTTTATACACAGCAAGCGACAGCGGTCAAAAACGCCTTTTACGAAGTATTGAACACTCCCTTTGATGCTGACATTGTTGATATGAATCACAATGGCTACCGCAATCCATTTGCTCACCTCCAGGATCTCAACATCTACATGCCGAATGAAGCTACGATGGTGCCTACTTTACCTGGCCATATAAAAAAGAACGACGGTTCCGTCAACCCTTTCCCCAACTCTCTTCCAACCATCAAATGTGAGTGCGAAAACATATATACGATGCACATATCACCGCCTTACTCATACACTTCTTCAGTCTTTGACAGCAAGGTGATCACTATGAAATCAATGCAAAAGCCAAAGCGTATCAAGATTACAGGCTCTGATGGTGAGGTTTACAGCTTTTTGTTAAAGAAGGAGGACGATTTGCGTAACGATGCTCGTACGATGGAGTTCTTTTACATGATCAACCATTTCCTAAGAAAGAATGCTCAGTCTCGAGACAGCGATCTATGTAAGTTGCTAGTGATTGCGTATGATGACACTCTGGAACACTCACACTTGACATTAGATATTCGTACCTTTGCCATTGTGCCGCTGGGTAAAAAGTGGGGCCTGATCGAGTGGATTGATAACGTTGTTCCATTAAAGGCCATCGTCAACGATTACTGGGAGGCTAGCGGCAACATGTCAGTGAATGTAAGTAATTGCTATTCCGTGGTGTTGGCATTGGGGGTTGTTGCAGTGCTTGAATTAACTCGATGTTGATAGCAAATTGGCCAAAAGATGGGCAATCAGAAATTAGGTCTCGGTGCTGAAAAGACAAAGTTCTTTGTCAATCACATATTACCAATGTAAGCTTCTTTCTTTTTTCTTTTTAAAACATGCTTGTACTGATAATGTGCCATTGCTCTGCATAGTTCGCCACCTGTTTTCTATAAGTGGTTCCTGAAGCACTTTCCTGAACCTACTCAATGGCTTGCAAGCCGCACTCGCTACATAAAGACGCTTGCCGTCATGTCCATTGTTGGTTACATTGTTGGGTAAGTTTAGAGGCCACACTTTTACTTAAACCATGGATCTGCTCACATCTCTCTTTTAGCCTTGGTGATCGCCATGCTGACAATATCATGTTTGATGTAACCAGTGGAGACGCGGTTCATGTGGATCTGAACCTTGTGTTTGGTAAGGGCGCTACTTTACCTGTGCCTGAGATTGTCCCATTTCGTCTCACTCAAAATATGGTTCATGCGATGGGTGTCCTGCAAACCAAGGGGCTGTTCACTGCTACATGTGAGACCACCTTGACCGTTCTTTTACGCAACAAAGACTCCTTGTACAGTATCTTTCAAACCTTGCTCAACGAATTGAACGCATCAGAAGCTGCTAGCAACAAGTTGTCTCTCCGTAGCACTCAAAAAGGTGCCGACAAGATCATGGCTTCTTTGCAGAGAAAGTTCCAGATAAATCAAAATCAAGCTGCTATAAACGCCAAGGTGAAAGACTTGATTAGCAAAGCAACAAGCAATGATAATCTTGCCCAGATGTTTCCAGGTAAGTCTCTGTACATCATATCAAAATCGCACATGGATTAACTTGAGGCATTGTGATTTAGGTTGGGCACCTTTCGCTTAACTAGTAGTTCACCTTTGGATTGGAGTTTTCTCCCTCGTTCTTTCTCTGTATTATAGTCCCCCATATCATTACTGTATAGCTCGTAAATATTTATTACTCGTTTCATCATCTACTACTTATAATATACTCTAATTGTACCACGAGAATAATTAAGGCATAATACACAATAAACATGAGGAATATCTCGTCGACACTGAAAATTGTTTTAGTAACTTGAAAATATGGAATTTATTTTCATAAAGTAGATCAAAGATCAAGGTATGAGCGGCATTAAGCAGGAGTTTTCTGACGTTCCAGTGATCCCACATGCAATTCCATGTTTGTAAGAATATGATCCCATTGAATGAAAATCTCGGACAGCGTGTTGACCTATCACCAACATGTGAGTATGCCCTCTTTCTGATTTCAACCGCTGACCAACTTACAGTGTGATTGTATCGTTCCATGAAATCAGACACTTGCTTTGTGATTTGATTCAATTCAGATATTTGATCTGTGTGTGTCACCTCCAGCGAAGCCAATTTGGGGCCCAATGTCTCTATAACTACAAACCTTTTGATACACAATCCAAACAACCTAAAGCCTCTAAACGTACCTTCAAATTCGGATCCACTCACAACGTATTCTAAATCCTGGACTTGCTTGACCTCCTGAGCAAACTTCTCGAGGTCATCATTCGCTGTGAGTAGCAACTCTAACTTCACGTCGGGTGCAAGAATCTCTCTTTCCATGGTATATGTCGACGTGTTGGGATTGAGGAGCTTGGCGTGAGCATCGTCTATAGTTTGATTATTCGATCAGCAATAGATTCGCTATACTGCTGTATTCATTTTACACTTTGTTACAAAGTCTCGTATAGGCTTGTTGTTCTTGTATACCGCATCTAATTCTTTTTGCAATGTCTCTACTCTTTTGACCAGTGTTTCGTTACTTGCTTTGGGGTGTGCGCTGTTCTGTCCTAGTAGAACATGCTCCAAATGTCTTAATCTTGCTTCAAATCCATGCTCATCCATCGCAATATGTAATTAAAGATGGAGAAAATGTCTCCTTTCATAGACCACCACAAGCTAATTTTACATTTGACTGAACTTGAAAAGCTCGTATGAAATGAGACAGATGATTAAAGGGGTGCGTTTTCTAGTTTTTTTGCTGTTTCTTTGAACACTTTCAACAATGGGAAAGACAGTGACTTATGGCATCCAGTACAAGCAAGCAGACAATCTAACCGAAGGATACAGATTTCATGTCTCGAAATACAACTCGTATCTAGCGGGAAACAACAGAATCAAGGCAGCAGAAACAGCTCTGGAACTGATAGAATGGCTTGAAGCTGACAGCAATGAGCTCAAAGAGGAAGACGAGCATAGATTCACGACTGTAATGAGGAAATCCATTGATCTCAACAGAAAGGCAGTTCGCATCTTGGAAGCCATCAATTACAAATCTCTTTTGCCTAGGTATGCAATCGACATTGCCATTGCAGAATTTTTCGTTTGACAGCATCATTTTGTAGAGCACATAAGAGCATAGGCCAAAGCTACTTAGTGTAACCATTTCCTGGATCGACATTGAAATTGTTACTGATACGGATTGCATTAGATTATGTGAATACGAGGCTGCAGTGAAGCATGGGTTGAAGGCCATCCGTCTCCTAGAAGAGCTCCAGTCAATGCATCAAAGTCTACCAAAGATGAAATCTCTAGTGCAAAGTACCTATCGCATGTTGGGCGATATTTACTTTATGAAGAGCAACGACACATCAGCATCTCGATATGCAGATTACGAGCACGCACAGAAATACTATGGACTGGAAAAGGATGTGATAGACACAATGACATTGGATGATATCGAGGACCCGCAAGAAGATGATATCAAGCGATTGATCCAGTCATCCAACTTCAATCTGGGTGTCATGGAGAGCAAAGTGCATGCGACATACAGCGAGGGAGAAGCCAATCTCAAAAGAGCGATTACAATGGCCCAGGAACTACAAGATTATGCGAGCCAAAAGTCAGCGTGGTGGGAGTTGGGTAACTTGTACAAGCGTACTCAGCAGTACAATCTGGTAAAGGAGTGTCAGAAAAGAGAATACCAACTCGTAATTCAGCACGAGTTTACTGAAGACCAGCTCCTGTGTTTTGAAGAGAAGAGTAAGGATTTACTATTAAGCATTGATGGAGCAAAGACTGATGGAATCTACAGTGAAATTTCACTTGTTTTTGGGTGAATACAACGAATGTGCGTATTTGTACAAAAAAGCAGAGGAAGCAGAGACGGATTCAATTCATGCCTACGTAATAAAGTACTTTGAGAGACGGATATGCAGAATACTCAACCATTTCGTTCACCTAGGAAAATCTGTTCAATATGGTCAAAAGAGTGAAATCAGCAAAAGAGCAGTTGGAATCACTGATCACAACAAACAACATGAATTCATCCACATCAACCCTATTTCTGGAATTTGTTGAGCTGCTTCAAAAGTACGATCTTTATCGAATGCTTATCAAATTCGTTGATGACAACCTGATGGCATTACTAAACACAAGAGACTTTTCGCACTTGATCTATGCTCAATTGCTGCAATACAAGACAGAAGCACAATGGAAGCTGAGGGAAAGTGTAAGGATGCGTAGAGTGCTTTTGAATGAATTCGTCTATTAATCTGCGGAATTAGCGCAAGGATGATTATCTTAAATCAAGCAACGAGACCTTTGACTATGTGGAAGCGTATTTCATGGATAGTCCGTTGAATCAGCTGCAATTGACCATTGGTGTCTTTAGGATTCGTGTCAAGATCCATGAATATTTTGATCAGGATTTCCAGATGGAGTCATGCAAAAAGATGCTGACAGAGGCTATCAAGGAAGAGAGATTGATGGTAAGGTTGATGATTTGCCTTTTTTATGACATACTGAACAGTCTCTGGCAGACACAAAAGCTACAAAATAACTATACCATGGATGTTACTTTTCCGGAGCACAGTCGTATCACTCCCATCTTTAACAAGGATACGAAAAAGGTACACTGTCCGTATGGAAAGCACAGAATGCGTTGCTCATGCAGTTTGATAGAAAATCCGCGTCAACATCCTCTTTGCAACACCAAAAGAGCTAGTTATTCAATATGATCCTGTGCCTGAAACTGTGCAAAAACTAATGGAAGATATCTCAAGTCGATGCTGGAATCACTATGGCATTGAGGTAAGGATGAATGGTGTCATTTGTGCTAGGCACTCATTTTCTGATTAGCCCATCATGAGTCATATGCGCACCATGGATCATGATATATATCCTCACGATTACGTTCGAAACATTATCGTAGAAGACAATCAGTATATGGAAGCCATTGTGACAGGAAATGTCAAAAAACCGCCATTGCACATCTATCTGAACGCTTGCGAACGGCTCAACGTTGAACTTTCCCGAGAAATCCAACTCAAACTAGCAAAAGAGAGCTTCTCGCAAATCTCCTTGGCCGAACTGTGTAAATAGCAAGCTGACATTCGCTCATCCGTGCAACTCTGCTCACATGCAGTTTTGTCTTTCTAGGTATCACAAAGGATCAATTAGCAGCTATTCAACAAGTATTGCAACATTCTCCATTACTGCAAACTCTGAATTTGTCATCCACCACACTGAGTATGTCGATCGTGGGTATCTATCGTGCACACAAACTAATCCTCACTTGCTAGATGATGATGATTTGGCTTATCTCTTGGAGCACGCTAACAAAGGATTGAGTGAATTACATGTATGCAATAACCAGCTGACGGTGAAGTGCCTCGATACGCTCCAGAGATGTCGCCTTCGCTCACTGGATCTTTCTCACAACTCCATGGGACCAGCTTTGATGAGACAACTTCCCAGATTCCTGGAAAAGATACCATCCCTGAAACAGCTGTCTATAGAGAATACAGGAATAGGAAAATTTACAGAGATTGATGAGACGGTGAAAGCCATCTATTCAAATCATGGACGCCAAGGTATAGCTATTGAATTTGAGGGAAAAACATATGTCTGAACAAAAACATATTAGGGACTTCCGGGGCAAATCTATCACTAAACATATCCAACAACTACTTTGACTGCAACATGCTTACACTTTGGACGCCATTGTGGACGCATATGAAGAGAATATCCAAGTTGGAGCTATCAAGCATATCAACCGAGGCAAAATGGCTCAACTTTGACTTGTTATCAGATCTACCAAAGTAAGTTTAAGCCAATGAATCACGTTATTGGTAACCATCATTCACCCACATGGATATGAGCTAGATTATCAGATTTGAATTTCAATTTCACACTAGCCTCGACCCTCAACTACAACTTTAGGGACTTTTTCAAACACAAGCCAATGTTGAATCATATTGATTTCACAGGTTGTGGCCTCGGAAAGCAAGGCAAGTCTGTCATACCAGAGTTTGAGAGTACTCGTTATAACCAGAGTGTTGATAGATATCATGGTCTTGGCTAATAGCCTCCAAAATGCCTCCAAGCTAAGGAAATTAACACTCAATTCAAACCCTGACATTGGGGATGCAGGTAAACGCAAATGAGATGTCTGGAGCGGTTGTTGACAAAGCTCATTCATGCAAACCGATAGGGATGGTACTTTTAAATGGAGCTATTGAGCAATCTAAAATAGACATCTTGGATATCTCTGATTGTGGCATCACAATTGCTATCCTTGATCATGTCTTACAATGGATAACCCATCTCAAACAATTGGATGCTACAAAAAACCCGAAATTTGTGATGAAAGAGAGCGAATGTCAGCACTCGTTTACTTGTCTTGTGAAGCTGGACGATGGTACAAGTGCCAGCATTAATAACAAGGTAATACGTATTGTCTATTTGCTGCTATTTGGTCTTGCTTAACACTACTATAAAACTACAGAACGATACCATTGATTCACAATCAAACATCAGGTCAACATTTGGCTTATCATTTCAACCTATGGACACGTTACCTGATACACCATTTTGAATAAATTCGTGTTACGGCATCCACTTTATAGTAATTATTAAGGTTTATCTATATTTCTTTATGATCCAGATACACACCTTAGTAAGCAAACTATGATTTGACAGAAAACGCAACACTTCCAGGGCGGGGTAAAGCGATAATGAAATTTCTCGAAGATTTGTAACAAATCCATTACGATTGGGCAGGCTTGAGTTTTAGTAAGCCTGATTTCTCAACTTTCAAGGGCCTGCTTTTAGTAAGGATTCATCGAGCAAATCATCTTTTAGTACAAGAGTTTCAAATGCGCACTCCACTTTTTCTTATAAATAGGGTACCCCCATCAAACTCTTAACATGTTTTCTCTTTTTACTTTACATTATCTTTTTCAAAGAATAACTCTTATCTAAAATGGGTACGTACATGATTAATGCCTAATTGAAGGTATACTAACACGACCTTATAGTCGCTCAAGTTCAAAAGCAAGCTCCCGCTTTCACTGCTCCCGCTGTCGTCGATGGTGAATTCAAGGATATCTCTCTCTCTGACTACAAGGGCAAGTACGTTGTCTTCTTCTGGTACCCTATGGATTTCACCTTTGTCTGCCCCACTGAAATCATTGCTTTCTCTGACCGTATCAAGGAATTCGAAGCTTTGGACACTGCTGTCATTGGTGCCTCCACTGATTCTGGTAAGTTTTTTTTCTTAAAATCATGGGGGTGTTGCGTGGATTGTAATCATGAAAAAGAGAACGCGTTATTAATGTATATCTTTCCGCAGAATTCTCTCATCTTGCCTGGGTTAACACTCCCCGTAAGCAAGGTGGTCTTGGTGAGATGAACATTCCTCTCTTGGCTGATAAGACCAAGTCCATTGCCAAGGACTATGGTGTTCTCATTGAAGATGCTGGTATCGCTCTCCGTGGTCTCTTCATCATTGACCCCAAGGGTACTGTCCGTCAAATCACTATCGTAAGTACTTTTAGTATGGAATAATGATGTGATTGCTGAAGATTCTAACGCGTTGCAATTTCTAGAATGATCTTCCCGTCGGTAGATCTGTCGATGAAGTCCTTCGTCTCGTTGAAGCTTTCAAGTTCACTGATGAGCACGGTGAGGTTTGCCCTGCCAACTGGCAAGCTGGTGCCAAGACCATCAAGCCTGATGTCAAGCAATCCAAGGAATACTTCTCCGCCGCCAACTAAGCTATTCATGTTTCCAAAAGACATAATGTATATAAAACATACCGTACACTGTTACTAGATAAAAATAATCACAAAATTGACAATGCTCTTTAATAACTGAAATAAAGGCTGTGGTCATTTGTTATAAAAAAAAAGAATATGTCTCATCATTTTCAGGGAGTATTTGACAGCTTCAAGTTTTTCTCACGTACTTTTGACACAAATAACATGGGCATCTGTTTAGAATTTACTTTTCTTGGGCATCTTTTTGCTGCGTAGTAGTAGTGGTATGATATGAGCTGCCATTGCGATTATATCTCAGCATCTCAGCATCTACTATAGTATATTACATATATGTTTGCAACAGCAGTGAGAACGTCATTGATCAGACACTGTATTTGACATCCCGTTTAGATGTGATACGTAGTAGTGCCTGATTTCCCACACAGGATTTATAGATGCTGTACTATTAGGTTCCATGTTCCTGTAGTATCAAGTTTTCAGCATTGCTAGACATGGTTTTTATTAACAAGGTTATTGGCTCGACCAGCTGCAGAATATTCATCATCTTATTTTGCGAGCATTTACAGCCATAGCTCGATTTAAGAGACTGATGGGTCTCTTATATCGAGATTCTCTTAAGCTGAATAGCTGTAAAGGACTTGAAATTGGGTCTGTGTGCTCGGAAAAGTACAGTATTTACGCCTATTCAATAAAATAATGCAGCGCTTAGTTGGCAGCCCCAGGGCTTGAATAAGGTTGTAAATAAGCGTGTGCGAGTATATCTGATTAGACTTGAATCGCGCAATTACGAGAACCTTCTCCATTGTTCATCAGATATCATAGCCAATCCTTGTCGATGCGGCTCAGAAAGCCATAGCAGAACATCTCACCGAAGCTGTCATCTGAACACAAGAAACATGCCGAATAACGAGGAGAAACCCTTAGCATGTATACAGAAGTCAGATTTCAAAATGCAGCAGTATACAATTGGAACCTAAAGGGTGATACTGGCAGAGATTGGGCGTAGCGAGAGCAATTATAGACGTCTATAGTGTCATTTACTATAGAAAAGGTGCTTGTCAGGGCAAAACACAGCCATGGCTGGGATTGAATTTCAGAGCTGCCACTGGTCCTCCAGATCGTCCTTCTGGACATCCGAAAACCTTTCAGGGGCAATTACACAACATTTTCATACT
>JAXQGS010000320.1:0-22072 GCA_037040325.1 Mucor sp. M7501 | reverse complement strand
GGAACACCTTAGTAGAAAACTTCATTTTCGAGGTAAAAACGTCCATCATTCAAAATCATCAATTTTTCCCTTGCTACTACAAGGCAAAATTTGCCAGAAATCGATCATCAAATCGATCCCCCAAAAATTGCTGAAAAGTGATTCATAGCCTAATATCAGGTCGTAGAACACGATTACACTAGTTTTGAGGCCGAAATTGCGCTTCGTTGATAAGATACTAGCGATTCAAACTCTTGATTCTACAGTGGTAAATACATTTGATGGCTGCTCACTGAACATTGCGCATATTAACATCTGGTTTGATGGTCTGTACTTTATCATCTAGCGAAACAGTGCGTTATGCGCACAAAAGGGACACGCTATTGATTCAAATTGGGAGAATCCAAGCAGAAATTTTAGGACACCAAATTTTGGAGGATTCAAAAGTGTCTCTTATATCAAACCGGAGGGAGTCCCTTAAATCGAGATACCACTGTAGAAACATATTGGATCAATGTACTAATCCAGCTGAGAAGAGATGACTGCAAAACATGCTATTTATGCATCATCCAGATGGACGTAAATGCCATAAATTGTCTAAATCTCTGTGAATTGAATAGCTGTTTGACAGAAACTGACATTTTGCATAAAACACATCTGCCAAACTTGCCTTCATTGCTACTCGCTGATGTTGAAAACGTATGACGTGGACTGTAAGAAATAGGCAAACGTAATCTAAATGTTTAGTAGTAATAAAAAAAGAAATACGCATCAACTGCTCCTCTTCTTCTTCTCCATTCACTGTAGAATTATATAAAAAAACAACACATAACAACATGTCAGACGGAAGATTAGAGAAAATGGACAAGGATTTCAGTCCTCAAGTCGATGCCTTGTTGCCTGAAACTGAGGGTTTAGCCAAGGTAAGGCAATCATTCGCCCTGTTGGAGCTGTATGACGCGTTCACTCACACACGGTTCATTATCTTAGCAAGGAAAGTTGAATGAGGCCTTGGAAAAGCTGTTGTCTCTTGAAAAGCAAGCCAGAAATGTAAATAGTGTCAGCATTTATCAGCTCAACATGCGTGAAAACTAACATTTGCATCGTAGGCTGCCGATCAAGCATCCACAGGCCGTATCCTTGTTCAAGTCGTCACTTTGTGCTATCAAGCCAAGGATTGGAAGCTCTTGAACGAGCAAATTGTCTTGCTATCCAAGAAGCATGGTCAACTCAAGGCTGTAAGTATGGTGTGGGATGTTTGCTGCAGAGTGTGGTTTTAATCTGTCGACTGTATAGGCCACCTCAAAGATGATTCAAGAAGCAATGACATACCTCGACTCAACACCTGATATGGACACAAAGCTCGAATTGATTGACACACTTCGTACTGTCACTGACGGCAAGATTTACGTCGAAGTTGAACGTGCACGTATCACCCGTCTGTTAGCAAAGATCCGTGAAGATGAAGGAAAGACAACTGAAGCTGCCGACATTCTTCAAGAACTTCAAGTAGAGACATTCGGTTCAATGGATAAGCGTGAAAAAGTTGATTTCATCTTGGAGCAAATGAGACTCTGCTTGGCCAAGTCTGATTACATTAGAACTCAAATCATCTCCAAGAAGATCAACACCAAATTCTTCCAAGACAAGGAGAACGAAGATCTCAAGCTTAGATTCTATGATTTGATGATTCAGCATGCTTTGCACGAAGACCAATACTTGAACGTTCACAAATTCTACAAGCAAATCTACGACTCAGAATCCATCCAAGAAGACGAGGCTAAATGGAAGGAGGCACTTCAAAATGCAGTTTTGTTCGTTGTATTGGCACCTTACGACAATGAACAATCCGATTTACTCAACAGAATCTACCAAGACGTCAAACTAGCACAAATCCCTCAATACCAAGAAATCGCCAAATGCTTTGTCACTAGTGAATTGATGCGCTGGTCTGAAATCGAGTCAACTTACGGCCAACTGTTGAGTCAATCAGCAGCTTTCAACAGCGCCACTGAGGATGGACAAAAGAGATTAAAAGAGCTTCACAATCGCGTGGTCGAGCACAACATCCGCGTCATTGCCAAATACTACACTCGCGTATCCACAAAGAGATTGACGCAACTGCTCGACTTGAACGAAAAGGATGCCGAAGAATTCTTGTCTAAATTGGTTGTATCAAAGACGATTTATGCTCGCATTGACCGTTCTGCTGGTGTCGTTAATTTCCAAACCAAGAAGGACGCCAACGAGATTTTGAACAACTGGTCTAATGACATCAACTCTTTATTGAACTTGATTGAAAAGACATGTCATTTGATTTCAAAGGAGGTAAGTTTAGTGTTTGGGTTGAGTAAGTAGGATGTAGGATACTGATGCTGTTTCATCTTTTTCTCTTTTTGTAGGAAATGGTCCATAGCATAGCCAAGGTCAAATAAGTTTACAAATAAAAATCGTACATATACATATAATATTAAGGTTTATTATATTTCAATATGAGGACATGTTTGTTTGTTTTACTAGGAAGACATCCATCGTACAGGAATCTTAAAGAATTGCTGTAGTGTCTTTTTGTCATGTACAGACAATTCGGGTGCAGGCAATACGCCGCCTCGCAAGTTGGTCTGGATAGAGGGATGTATATACCTAGGCGCCTTCAATTTGGAGTCTCTTTCTTGACGCAGCTTTTTGTATTCTTCCAAGGAAACAGATTCATTGATCATCTTGTTGAACTTTTTGTGCTTTTCAAGGGCTGCAACCACACGGTACTATAATACACAAAGAGATGGAGTAAGCAAACGTGCCACAGACGCAAGCCATTGAAACTTACTGGACGGTCTGCAGGTGGATAGTCATGACCAACGTAGATTCTTGTATCATCAGGCCAGCTATCATACATCTTGTGGATGCTATGATACATTGTCTCAGCACTGCCGCCTGGGAAATCGCAACGAGCTGTTCCTATATCAGGCTAAAAATTTTAAAGTTTAGACAAATTCCATGTCGACGCATCTTGTTTCCTGGGGTTACCATAAATAAAGTGTCGCCTACGAAAGCAGCATCACCAATACGGTACGACATACATGCAGGTGTATGACCAGGTGTGGCCAAGACGCTGCATTGGATGTTCTTGCCCAGAGTCCATTGCAAGCCCTCAGAGATCAGCTTGTCAAATTGCTCGCCAGTAGGCTTCAGTTCATCCCGAGTCAGGTTGTACTTCTTGCCAAAGACTTGCTGCACCTGAGTGACATCCTTGCCCATCCAGAATTCAGGCTTTGAAGGGAGTTCAGCCTTCAAGTATTGAGCAGCTGATAAATGGTCCTGAATCAAAGGTGAGCCTTTTAGCTATTGGTCTCCATTTGTAAAACTTACCGCATGAACGTGGGTGTCGATGATTTTTGAAACATTCAATTCGTACTTTTCTATGAATTGCATTAACGTCTTTGCCAGCAAAGGGTGGACTGTGGACGAAAACGGATCATAGTTTAATACGGGATCCACAATGAAGGCTTCTTTGGTTTCTGTGTGTGTGTGTCAACGTTAGCCATTTGAAATTTATCGTACGTTATAACATTTTGTGCTACCTAAATCTGTCACCACATATTGAGCTGTTTCTGTCTCTGCGTCGAAAAGTGTATGGACCCAGGGTGAATGATTGTTCATAAAGGGCTGGACAGGACCATCCCATCCCTTGAGACCTCCTTGCAAGCTATAAACGTCTTCAAATCCAAGCTTCTGGGCGATAATGGCTGCTTCATCACTGCGACGACCGGACATGCATTGAAAAACTACCTGTCAGTTTTATATTAGCAAGTCTTGCTTTCTAAATGCTGATAAATGCATACCTTGCCATGCTTGTTCAAATCAGATAAACCAGCAGAAAACATGACGGGATCCAGTTTGAATGGCACATTCAATGCGCCTTTAATCTTGCCGTGCTCTTCAATTTCATGTCGTTCTCGAACATCTACAACGATAACATCATTATGAGCCTTGGCCTCTTGGGCAGCTAACCAGGAAGACAGTTGATTTGCAGTAACTTGTCTTGCAGTTGACATGTTGTTGGTTGAATAGAATCGTTTGTTTGCCAAGTTTCTTTTTATAATGAACCGAAGCATCTTTCTTTGTGAGCTTTATATATATTGCAAGAATTAGAAAAGAAGAAATCCTGACCAACATTGAAATTGAGATTATAAATATGAGAATGCGGGGCTCTCGCCCAGTCAGACTCCATTGTCCTCGTAAGCATTACGCCGACCAACGTAAAACTACGAATTTCACGTTGGACACAGCGTGTGGGGGGGGGGGAGGGCAAGCAGCCAGAAAATTTATAGAGTGGAATCTTCCATTGCTAATGCCTAAAAGTCTGTGCTAGAATTTCAGTGTACTACGACACACATTTGTTTGTAAAGCGTTGCATTGCTTTGCATGTTTATGTGTAAATGAAATATGAACGGGAAACTATAAATCCCTAAATGACAGATGCAACATCTACTGGGAAAGCCTCGCTGGCGGTGTTGTCAATTTAGTATTCTTCTTTATTTGTTTACTATCGATACTACTACTACCAAGTAACGGCTTTTATACATGTACAATCAGAGCTGTACATTTTTTCCCATATCACCACAGATTTGCATGATCAAACACATAAATACAAACAATCTTATATAAGGTGTGATTGGATGTTGAAACGATACAAACGAAATGCTCAAGAAGCGTTGTACAAAAGGGGGAGATTCAGGAGATTCCGTTTGATATAAAAAGGGCCTCTTAATTTTGTGCTGCTGCCCTTATCTGACCCATCATCACCACCATCATCATCATCACCCACTTATCATCATTATTGTCTAATTTTGTTGGGGGTGGAAACACAAATAAATACATAAAGATTTAAAAATGATCTCGTCTACTTTTCTTTCATTTTCATTTCGTTTCTTTCTTTTGCAAATCCTAAGATTTACAATGCGTGATTGGCTTGCACTCCCTCTCAATACCAACGCTGCTGGATCCCCAGCCTCTTCATCAGCTTCGACGTCGTCCGCAAAGCGCCAACTCAGCAGCGACGAGGGCATCACCACAGATGAAGACGAATACCGCTATGATATCATCCATGAGTCCACGGAAGAAGAGCTGGAAGTAACCGAATGCCAGCACGAAGGCCAAAATGAAGAATTGTCGACTTGGTTATCCATCTTGAATGTGTTTGGTGTTGCAAAGAAGCTAAAGAAGACATCTACCTCCTCCTCCTCTTCTCTCTCTTCATCCACATCATCGCTTGACATCAAAAAGTCGAGAGAGATTATACCAAAGCCAGAGATGGATGTCGCCATTGAAGAGGATGAACACGAAGAGGATGAACACGAAGAAGATGAGCACGAAGAAGATGAGCACAAAGAAGAGTCGGCGGTCGCTAGCTCTAATGAAGAAGAAGAAGAACAAGAAGAACAAGAACAGGAGCCCACACAATTGCAAAGGACGCTCTCCTCTAGTAGCATTGCCTCTTCCACTGATACCGACAACTCAACTCCTGCCTCATCTCAAATTATGAGATCTTCATCTACCCCATCCAAATACTACCACACAATGGCCATGAGCAAGACCACCCATGTCAAGGTAAAATGCCTGGTTGCACACACAAACACCATCATGGCAAACTCCTCATAACCTTCTATTAGATTCGATGGAACCATGGCGGCAAAAAGGTTCAAATTACTGGCGAGTTTGATAACTGGTCAGGTAAATTAGATATACAAAGAAAGAAAAAAACTTAAATATACTCACATGATTCCTTAATTGCAGTATCGGTTGATATGGTTCAAGATACCGAAAACCCAAATTGTCACGTTGTTGAGATTCCAATGGATTTGAGCAAAGATATCGAATACAAGTTTATTGTAGATGGAGAATGGCGTTACGCTAGTGATCTGCCACACCGAACTGACTGGCGTAAGTATATAAACTATTGCATAGTTACACTGTGAAGCTTATTACTCACACTATACAATAGGAGGCAATATCAACAATGTAGTGTACAAAAAGGAGAATCCCACTACCTTGGTAAACGAATAAACTTGTTTTTTTTTTTTTATTATTCATCAATAAACTCCTGTGGCATACAGTACTACGAATACAATGATCAATATAATTAAAATTGAACTGAATCCTATTGACATGATTCGGTTCAGCTTTTGCCATCTATCTGCCATTTTACCACCTTTTTCTCGTACATGTCTAGGCCAAACGGACCCTATCCACCATAAAGGAGGAAACAGAAACCCAAACACAAACAGTAATCCACAGATAGAGTAAAACCCATCTTGATCATTTCTGGCCACCCACCAAACATTGCTTTCTTCGCTCTGCTGATCATCTTGTCCCTGATAGTGCTGATATGGATGTGGCGGCGCTCCTTCTTCTCCTGCTTGCTGCTGCTGTTGCTGCTGCTGCTGTGTAGTGGGTATCGTCTTTTCAATGTCTTTCCAGTCATGTGCGGGTATAGTAGAGGAATTTCGAAGTGTAGTGGCCTCAGAGAGTCGGTTTTTCAGCAACTTGGCGTCACGAGATGTGAACTGTCGATCTATGTAATTCTCAAATTGCTCATCATCTGGTGTCTGATGCACTATCATAGCAGAAGGGGGTAGGTTTGAGATGTGTGTTTTACTTGCAGTATCAGCTACATGTTGCTGCTGCTGCTGCTGCTGTGCTTGTTGTGGGGGCGAGATGAGCTGCTCAGTTAACTGCAAGGACCAATCTGGTACACTATCTTGTTTATTACTATTGTTCATCTATTTGATATGTATAAGAAAAGTAAGAGAAAGAAAAAGAGAAAGAGAGGCAGAAATGTGATGGCTGTAGTTGTTGTGGTTGTTTGTTATTCAAATAATCCAAAATTAGGCACCCTTCCTCTTCCTTACTAGTGTTGTGTGTATCACAATCAAAATTGATTTAGTGATTTCCACCACAACATCCTCCAGTGTGTTTGTGTGCTCTCTTTTTACGGTTGATGTTTTTGGTATTCTTGATGCTATCATTATCGCCCAGCTCGATATCCTTTGTGATTCTTAATTCTATGAAGGTCCGGTTCATCAGTAAAACATGGATACATGTCCCCAGCGATCCTAGGCCTTACTAAATGTGTTGTTTCCTTGTGGTACACCTTGAATCACATTCTTTTTTAATAGAGTCTCTACTTGTCCAGCTAATTGTAATTTCTATTCATGACATTTGTCAATGTGCTGAAGCCGACCCAACATGGTTGTCTTACCTCCTCGAGAATATCTGTATTTGTTTCATCTTTGGATTGCATAAATCTAGAGTATGTTTCCTTTCTAGCAGCTAATATAACATGGATCAGCCATTAGCACATTTAGGTCCAATTCTTCCTTGTTATGCTCTCCTTCCCTCTCTCACTCACATACCAACAATTGCTTTCAAATCGGCTATTATGTATTTCAATACAAATCACATACATGTCAGAATGATTTCAAGCATTGGCCAACATTTGACATTAAGTACTTACCACCAAACACTTGTCTTTGTGTCTTTAACAAGTGTCTGTATGCATGAATGGCTGCTTGTTTTGAAGGTGAAATGGACATCTTTAAGTATAAATAGGATTGATTGTGTGTGTGTGTGTTGAATAAAGAACAAAGGGAAGGGATTTCATTTAAAAATGGAACTCGTTGGCCGGGCTCAATGCCCAGGGCAAGGGCTTCAAGCTTGTGACCGGTTTGACATTGACGAGAAACGGATGTAGCATGGCATGTCCACTCTACTTTTGCATTACAGCCTGCTAAATGAAGGGCAACTTTGATAGTTTGTATATCAAGCAGTAGTGGACACGTATGTAACACATTTTGTGATCCTGCTTTGTAATGGTATTGGTTTGCTAATGACTGATTCAACCCAAATGTGATTTGTAAGGCATCATAAATGCATTTCGCATTCAAGTATATCGCAAATCACATCCAATGCGATATTTCCAGTACTGCATCGCCTCAAAATTTCATAGCAAACAATGTGATCTTTTGCCAATTTCATCAATCTGATACATCACACCTGCTTCATTACACATTTGCTCCTCTAAAACTTGATTTAATCCTCGCAACTGATTTCAACCTCAAAATGCAACCTAAATAGACATCAGACATGATGTGCTTTTAAGCGAGTACAAGCGGACTGATGGTGCCTTAAAGCCAAAGATGTTATAATTTATCTCGAGCAAATTAAAAGTGAATTACATAATTTGATTTAGAAAGGGGTAGATAGTAATGTAAATCACTCAGCAAAACCATGACCCGCTTCATTACTAATCCTTCAGCATGTCATTTGATTTGTCAACCTGTCAGAACAAATATTGCTTTGATTCGCTATCGCATGAAATCGACCCATATTACAAATATGCTACAGAATCTTTCTAGAAACCATGATTGGCTCAAAAGGTCGTTTGACATTAGCAGAATTCCATATAAAAAGGGCAGAAAACATGTCCTAAAACTCCAATTTCCTTCACTTTTTCTTGATTACTCTAATCTAAACAAATACACTACAAAATGGCTCCTGTTCATCATCGTGCTACAATCATCGGCTCTGGACCTGCTGGTAAGTTGACCTCATTAGTTGTGTTTCTACCAATGTACTCATGTTTGATATGTTAGGTCACACTGCTGCCATCTATCTCGCTCGTGCACAAATGGAACCCATCATGTTTGAAGGCATGATGGCCAACGGTTTTGCTCCTGGAGGTCAATTGACCACGACCACTGATATCGAAAACTTTCCTGGTTTCCCCAAGGGTATTCTCGGTGGTACTCTAATGGACCAAATGCGCGAGCAATCTGTCAACTGTGGCACTGTCATTGAAACCGAAACCATTACAAAAGTTGATACCAGTGTGCGTCCTTTCAGATTATGGCGTGAGGGCAGTGACGAACAAAGCGAACCTACTGACACAACGGATGCTCTTATTCTCGCTACCGGTGCCTCTGCTAAACGTATGAATTTACCTGGAGAGGAAAAGTACTGGCAAAATGGCATTTCTGCTTGTGCCGTATGTGATGGCGCTGTCCCTCTTTTCAGAAACAAGCCTCTTGTAGTCATTGGCGGTGGTGATTCTGCTGCTGAAGAAGCCATCTATCTCACAAAGTATGCCTCTCATGTTCATGTACTCGTGCGTCGTGATCAGTTACGTGCTTCCAAGGTCATGGCAGAGAGATTGTTGGCTCATCCTCATATCACTGTTCATTTTGAAACTGTGCCTACTGAATGTGTCGGCAATGGCGATGTTCTCACAGAGGTGTTGACTCGTAATACAAAGACTGGTGAAAACGGATCCATCGAAGCAAGTGGTCTTTTCTATGCTATCGGTCATACTCCTGCTACTGAATTAGTAAAGGGTCAATTGGATCTTGATGAAAGCGGCTATATTAAGACTATTCCTGGCTCTGCTTCCACAAGTGTTGAAGGTGTGTTTGCTGCTGGTGATGTTCAAGACAAGAGATACCGTCAGGCAATCACATCTGCTGGTACTGGCTGCATGGCTGCTTTGGATGCTGAAAGATACCTGACTGAACTTGAAGAATAATAGATCTATAGACTTTGTTAGACAAATTTTCTTATACTGCATACACCCATTTACTTTTTAATCACTGCTCAATAGACTGAAGTATTATTATTTTATTTCAGGAACGAATAAACTCATGTGCCAAATATATAAAGATTCGAGCTGTAATACTACATATAACTCAATGTTGAATCTTACCGAAATAAATCAATTCTGTTCATGTGTTGAACGATATGTGATTTCTAGTAGTAAAAGAACAAAGGCTATGTCAGAGTCGGGCCAGAGTCATCCTCCTTTTCGATTTGATAAGTTACCTGCTACAAAAATAGTTTATTCTTCAATTTTAGGTATTGGGCACGCTTTTAAGGTAAATATGTGCAGAAACCCTCTAATAATTTCGCGCTTTTCAATGGAAGAAGCATTTA
The DNA here is from genome assembly GCA_037040325.1 of Mucor sp. M7501. Classification (NCBI taxonomy): domain Eukaryota; kingdom Fungi; phylum Mucoromycota; class Mucoromycetes; order Mucorales; family Mucoraceae; genus Mucor; species Mucor sp. M7501. The sequence goes on along the minus strand of JAXQGS010000320.1, from coordinate 12,109 downwards.
ATAATACACTGTTTCGCTAGATGATAAATTACAGACCATCAAACAGGATGTTTATAAGCGCAATGTTCAGTAAGCAGCCCTCAGACGTATTTATCACTGTAAAATCAAGTGTTTAAATCGCTAGTATCTCGTCAACGAAGCGAGATCTCGGCCTCAAAACAGGTGCCATCGTGTTCTACGACCTGACATTAGGTTAGGAATCACTTTTCAGCGACTTTTGGGGGATCGAGTTGATGATCGATTTCTGGCCATTTCAGCCCTATGGTAGCAAGGGAAAATTTGATGATTTTAAATGATGGAGGTTTTCACCTCGAAAATGAAGTTTTCTACTAAGGTGTTCCTAAGCTCAAACGAACCGCAGAGAAGCATAGGAGCATGTAGAAGTATTTTCCAAACAGTTTACTATGCGGTTTTTAGACTTTCCCCCCGAAAACGTGTTTTGCATCTTTCGACAGTTGCTCTCCACAGACTAAAGTAATCGCTTTGAAATTAACACCATTGGATTCCTCGTTCAATTTTGCATGTATAGGCCTAGAGAAATACCTGTTGGTTGAGTAGAAAAATCTTGTGTAATAGCCCCTGAAAGGGTTTCGGATGTCCAGATGGACGATCTGGAGGACCAGTGGCAGCAGCAGCTCTCAAATTCAATCCCAGCCCAGGCTGCGTTTTGCCCTGACAAGCACCTTTTATGAATGACAGACGACACTGTATACGTCTAATTGCTTTCGCTACGCTCAGTCTCTACCGTCATCGCCCTGTAGGTTCCAATTTCATGTTGCTGAATTTTGAAATCTGACATTTGGGTATACATGTTAAGGGTCTCCCCTCGATATTGGGCACTTTTCTTGGGTTCAGACGACAGCTTCGTTGAGATGTTCTGCTGTGGCTTTCTGAGCCGCATCGACAGGGATTGGTCATATCTAATGAACAATAAAAAAGGTTCTTATAATTACGTGGTTCAATTCTAACCAGATGTACTATACATACACTTATTTACGACCTTGTTCAAGCCCTGGGAGTGCCAACTAAGGGCAGTATCATTTACTAATGTCCCAAGTACTTTGAGCTTGATAAAGATCTGCTTGGCAATTGAATTCCATTGAAAAGAGGGCCTTTTTTCAAACTATTTTAGTATGCTTACTATTGTGAAAGAGAATCTGTTACTCGGTTTGTAATCGGCAAAATCTTTAAATAATGAATTTACCTTCACTCTTCGTCACCATTCCAACTTCTTAGACTGCTGGATACATGACGTTTCAGTACTTTCTTTGAAAGACAATCCCGAGCCTCAATGATTCAATTAACAGCATCGATCGAGGAAACAAAATAAACGTACTCAGCCATGACAATAAGTTATGCCACTCAACGTTGCTAGTGCACAAATGCTTCTTCCAAAGGCGAGAATAAAGGCGATGCAGTTGATAGTACGGCCTATGAAGATAATGATGTCTTACCTCTAACTATTCAAAATATGCAAAACACAACAAAATTTAGGTATTTGAGCCGTAATTTCTCACAACAGAAGCTGTTTTAGACCTTCAAAACAGCACCACACAGTTGCTTATATCTACCATTAACTTACTGATACCTTCGTTCATCTTTTTTGGGGACCAAAAATTCATCATCAAAAATCGACCCAAAAGCATGAGGGGTACCTTATGGTTTTCATCAAAAATCAAACAATCGCGTTTTTGACCTCAAAAGCAAAGACTTTCACTGTGGTATGTATTAATGTAAACGGTTTCTCTTGATCCAAGGCAGCCTCTGAAATTACTTTTGTGGGACCTTGATATGCAAAATTTCGATATTTTCACCCAAAACGCCATTTCATATATTTCAAGATTTCTCGCTGTATTTATTCAAAACACCTTATTTAATTAGCACCATAAGATACGTTTTCAAAAGTACTTTAAGGAAGTTTAAGGAGGTATGGAACGATCATCACATTTTATATAGTCGAGTGATACGAAATAGATCCACAAAGTCGGTAATCGGCGTTTTGAGGACGAAAATGAATCGGAGACGTAGCCTGACAAATGCATTTCAGATGAATTGATTAATATATTTAATGCTAATAAAGAAAGGGATTGCGAATAAAAGAGTACTTTAGCTTATCCTGACCACTTGATTATAGTTTTGAGGAATTAGCTTCTATAGATGTCATGATCCGAGCCGCCTGAACGTAGGCCAGAAAACCACCCGAAGTGGAAGAAAGGCATAGTACAGTATTGTAGACATAAAACTCAGATTCAGGGGAGACAATCTTGGCAACAACGAGATCAGAGATTGCTTGTTAACTAAATTCGATAACCTAAGGAATGGGCAAATTCTCATCGCATTTGATCGAGGATACAGAAAAAACCAATGTAGCATAGCGTTTATTCAGAAATGGATTCTCCCATTCATTTTAAAATACAAGAAATCACTTTAAATATATAGATGCAAATTTCCCAATGAGAAGAAAAACGCTATAGAACATGCTCTATTACACCACCGCCCAAACACCAATCTTGGTCCCAAACTACCACTTGCTGGCCACGTGCTATTGCACGTATCGGATTCATGAAACGAACACTGTAGTGGCCATCCGGTTGAAGTGACAAAATAGCCTTTTCAGGTGATTGTCTATACCTGATCTGAGCATCGACCACCATGTCTCCATTTCCCTCTGTCAAACCTTTTGGCGGATCTTGGTGGATCCAGACCCAATCACGCGCAACGCAGCCATTGTGAAAGAGAGATGGATGGTTTGAGCCAGCAACACATACTAGTTTGTTTTCACTCATGATTTTCTGTGCCACAAACCATTTATCTGAACCATGACAGATGCGGGATGCCTGACCTATAGTGTAACCGAAAAGACCTTGGTGCTGGCCAATCAATTGACCATTCTCCAAGTTCACAACAGGTCCAGGAGGTTGATCTATATACTGTTCCAAAAATTCTGCGAATCGTCGACGCTGGCCAACAAAGCAGATGCCCATGCTTTCTTTTTTGGTGGCAATGTCGTGCAATCCCAGCTCTTTGGCTAGCTCTTTGACGGTGCTCTTGGATTCTATTTCTCCCAATGGAAAGATGGTGCGTCTCAATGCTTGTTCAGGCACGGTGGAGAGGTAGTAGGATTGGTCCTTGTTGCGCTCGAGTCCGCGCAGTAGTTTGCCGTCCCTGGTGGAGCGACAGTAGTGACCTGTGGCAAACCACGCATCTTTTGGTATTTTGCCCAATAACGCACCGAATTTGATGAAACTGTTGCAGGCAATGTCTGGATTGGGCGTGAGTCCTCGAGCATAGTCATCCAATGTCTTTTCAAACACATCGTTCCAGTATTCCTTGACGAAATCCACATGTTCGCATTCAATGTCCAGATGCCTGCACACCTTCTGGACATCCTCCCAGTCCTGCCTGCTTGTGCAGACGCCGTTCTCGTCTGAAGTGTCCCAGTTTCGCATGTAAATACCCCGGACATTGTAGCCTTGCTTCTTCAAGATCGCAGCTGATACACTGGAATCGACTCCACCTGACATGGCCATAACGACGAGATCGCCTTTTCGAGGTGTGTGCTTTTGTTGATGTTGAAGTGTCGTGAGACACCGCCTGAATACAGAAGTGCATTTTAGTGAAATCCACTTGCTTTGTACGAGCATGCTGTTTCAGAGAGAAAAAAAAAAGCAAGTGTGAAAATGCAAATTGGGAAAAGAATTTTCATTTTGACATGTGTGCGTCGCTTGTGATTGGTTTAAGAGACAGAGCAAGGTACGACAGAACAAAAGCTAGAGCAAAGGGGTCTCGATTGTTAGTATTTATATGAGATCTCGGAAAAACAGTGATTTTTAATTTAAAAAAAGAAAAAAGAATGTTTATTTATCTTATATATGTATATATATACGAATATCAACTGATATTTCCACCCTGTACTTGCTGTATACACACACAGAGACTCAGCTTCAAACAGTTTGAAGGAGTCGAGCAATCAAAACAATCAGCGTCATTTTCCCTACATGTTGAAACTTTGGAGGTTGCTGTTGTTGATGTTGAATGATTGACAGGGCATTTTAATATCACCATAAACAATCGCAAAAGAGTCTGTGACGCATCCCATCATCAGATGGATGCTTAATAGGATTTGCTTTGCTGCTACAGAGTTTCATCCTTGATTTAGTTTCAAAATCAAGGGGGGGGGGGAGGCAGTGAAAGAAGGGCATTTGGGGGGAGAGAACGAGGGGAAACGACGAGACAAACAAATGAAAAAAAAGATATAAATTAAGCTCACATTTCACTGTTTCCCTCTTCTTCTTCCCTATTCTTTTTTCTGTACATACTATCCAAAATGACATTGCAATCTCTCCCACCACCACTGCAGATGCAGCAATTGATCACACCCGACAAATCAGTGCCTTCGTCTCCAACACTCTCTGCTGCTGTAGTCACACACACAAATGCAACCACTCGTCACCTTCATACAAATGATCCCACTGCAGTTGACTTTATTGAACTGACAAAACTATTACAGCATGTTGTATCCAACAAGAAGAAGGCTGGCTACACCCAGCAGCAGCGGCCAAGCTCGCCTACTTCGACAACGACTTCTTCTTCGTCCTCCAGCTCATCCATCTCATCCAATTCCTCAGCTGCTGCTGCTGCTGCTGCTGCCGTCATTGCACCCAGACCTTCTCTGATTCAGCATCATCGACCTTCATCCTGCCTGAACCCCAACACACCGTCGCAGTTTGTGTTCAAGAAGCCACTCTACAACCAGCACTACCACCAGACACACTTCCACCATAGCTCGCCACCCTCGCCGCCCAACACCATCACACCCACGCACACACACTCGCAGGCTGCCTCGCCGATGTTGGACCGCAAAGACTTATTTTTAGCTTGGTCTGATTTGAGAAGATTCTTTGTACAACAGCAGCAACCACAAGCAGCAGAAGTGGACGAGCAGCCATTCGCCAATCAATTCAGACAAAACATCTCTAGCAGATATGGTCAATGGGGTAAGTGTCATCATTTTAGATACATTTCCAACTTGATTGTGTGCATATACAAAAAATGCCGCATTAAATGCCCTCACAGCATTTAGCAAGTTGTTCACATTTCGTCTCCTTGAACTCTATAATTAATTGCCTCATTTTCTCATAGGTCGCTACATTGGCAAGGGAGCTGGCGGCTCAGTCAGACTCATCAAGCAGCAGAACAAGACATTCGCCGTCAAGCAATTCAGAAAGAGATTTGCCCACGAAACAGAGAAGGATTACGTCAAAAAAGTTACAGCTGAATTCTGCATTGGATCCACCCTCCATCATCCCAATGTCATTGAGACGCTCGACCTGATCCAGGAAGAGGAGAACTTTTACGAAATCATGGAATACGCCCCCAACGACATGTTCAACGTTGTCATGAGCGGGATGATGTCTCGAGAGGAAATTGCCTGCTGCTTCCGCCAACTGCTGAATGGCCTTGACTACCTGCATTCAATGGGAATTGCTCACAGAGATCTCAAATTGGACAACCTGGTACTGGATCACATGGGCATCCTCAAAATCATTGATTTTGGCTGTTCTACCGTATTCAAATACCCGTTTGAGAATTCAGCTACGATGACTAAAGGTTAGCCTCATCTTTGTTTACCATATATATCAACACACATTCTCATCTGTTCCCCCTCCCCCTTGATTTAGGCATTTTCGGTTCAGACCCTTATATCGCTCCAGAACAGTACACACAGCCAATGTACGACCCTCGTTTATCAGATGTATGGTCATGCGGTATCATCTTTGTTTGCATGACAATCAAGCGCTTCCCTTGGCGATTACCTCGCAATTCTGATCCTGCCTTCCGAGCATTTGCCACTAATTACAATCAACAGAAATTTAGATTGCTTAAATTATTGCCTCGCGAATCACGTTCGGTCATGACCAGCATCCTGGAGGTGGATCCTACCCGAAGATGGACTTTGCAGACGATTCTCAAAGACAGCTGGATCGACACTATTGATGTTTGCTCCATTTCGGAACCAGGCGCTCGCCATGTTCATCATGTCTCTGTGATGGATCCGGTCGCACAGCAAAAGAGAGGAAACCTAGTTGCAATGACTCCTGAACCACCTGGTGTTGTGGCAGAGAAAGAAAAGAGAAAACGCCAACAAGCAACTATGCCTCCACCTCCTGTACCTCAACAACAACAACAAAAACAACAACCGCAGCCTCCACAAAAGCAATAAACTATATCCACCTGTAAATTTAGCCTCTAAAAAAAATATACATGTATACCATATCCCCATTGCCATACTAGCGTATTTATGCAACGATTCCATAAACTTCTATCATGTCCCTTTTCATAAAACTTGTGTATATGTTTCTATACCTTTCTACGGCATCACTACATGTGCTTAAAAGCTTTTGTACAAAATAATAAATAAGTTTATACCATACTAAACCGCTTCATATTCATTGTGGGTATTAATAGAAGACGCAAACACAACAAGAACAAGATGCAGAACGCATGGATCCAGCATATCCATGCTCCATACATCATTTCCATGCAGCAAGCATGAAATAATATGCAATCTTTCTTTTGATGCTTGACACCACAGACACATTCTCTCTTTTTGCATTTTCATGGCAGATGCAGCTGTGTCATCTTCCAGCATGGTGCTCCTGAAACGTTTAATGCCATCCTTAAACTTTAAAGTAAATTATTTTAATTTCGCTGTTGCACTATGCAATTACCATGGGGCCTAAAGAGCAACACAAGGCTGATGCATTTGAGACAGTAAATGCTGTTTCAAATGTGTTGTCGTCTCATTGCATAGGGCATAGAGCATATATGTAAACTTGGCGCTGCAAACAATGATAAATAAGGCTGGGTAATATACATCATAATGATCGAGTGCCAAACAATGACAGCGATGATGTATTTCAGCAATGTCGTAATTTACACAATGCAATGTAACATTAGGCAGTTGCACTTTGCCCGCGCTCGCACTGATTTAATGATGATGTTGATCTTAATATAACCATGTATGATATCATGATACTTTTTGTTAAACTTTTTGAGTGATTAATGAGGCTTCCAGTGGCCATTTGAATCCCACTGTCATTTATTGCAAAATGCTCCTCGTTCCACAAGTACATAAGCTTTGGCAGATTTCGAGATAAGCCAGTGATCAAGAGTTGTACCACAGAGTGGATGTATTAAACCTTGTGCTTTATTGCCGCGATAATTTTAAATATGAAAAATAAAAAGAGGTTTAATCCATTGCACTTAATAATACGGTGCTTAACTGAATTACATAGTAACTTTACACATTCAAGAGATGATTTCTTTCACGAGCCTCTTCTTTTTTTCAACGTCTTGAATTTCCACTAACATCCTTTTACGTTCCTCCATGATTTCCTTCATTTGACTGTCCAATTCATCCAATCGAGCCTTCTTTGTTACCAGTTCATCTTCAAGGAGCTGCAAGCCTTCTTCAAAGACCCTAATCAATCAAGTAAATGTAATAAATATGAAATTCAACAAAATATGCGCATTAAGCTTTGCGCTTTGCGTACCTTTTCCACCTTGTTGTGATTGTTGGCTGTGGGCTTGTTGGTTCTGGAGGTTGGGAGGATGATTCTGGAGGTTGGGAGTGTTGCATACAAGCATGCATCCCAGGCTACATTCACTTTCTCCTCAAGCCACTAACAGGAGGTTGGATTCATTTTGGCAGAAAAAAGAAAGAAATCGAATCGAAACCCACGAATTCCAGACGAATTTACTTTCCTCTAACAGTTTTAAAAAAGCACATGATATTGTACTGATGATATTGTCCTGAGACTGTCCGGACATTGTCCTAATATTGTCCTGAGGCTGTCCTGAGACTGTCTGGACATTGTCTTAATATTGTCCTAATGATATTGTCCTGATATTGTCTTGTATTGTCCTAATATTGCCTTGATATTATTGTCTTAACATTGTCTTAATGATATTGTCTTGACATTGTCTTAACATTGTCTTAATATTGTCTTGATATTGTCCTGGTGATATTGTCCTAAGATTGTCCTGAGACTGTCCGGACATTGTCCTAAGGATTGTCCTAATATTGTCCGCACATTGCCTTGATATTTATTGTCTTGACATTGTCCTAATGATATTGTCTTGACACTGCCCTGGTGATATTGCCTTGACATTGTTCTGCTATTGTCTTGACACTGTCCTAAGATTGTCCTGAGATTGTCTGAACATTGTCCTAGCATTGTCCTAGCACTGTCCTGATGATATTTCGTTGTCCTGAGATTGTCCGGACATTGTCCTCATGATATTGTCTTGACATTGTTCTGATATTGTCCTGGCATTGTCCTTGACTAAACTTTCTCTCAACATCTAAAGACTCCTCCCATCAAAGTTCATTTAGTTTATCTATTTTCAAAATACAATTGTTAACTTTGAGGCACACCGAAGTAATTTCCAAGCATTCTCAGTTAGTAACGGCTACAAATTGATCCAAAGCAATTGAATCCACCTTGCTTTGTATAAGTTAAGAGAACAATAAGAGTAGAAACTACTATCACTGACAGCGCAATTGTGTCATGCTTGACACTTTATTCAACATGCCATTTTATTTTCGCTTGTTTGGTCCCTTGAATTCCATTGAATACGTCAATCATGTTATTGGCCATGTTGCAACGAGCATTTTAAGTATTCAGAAACATGGCTAATCCTCAAATTGAATCTTTTTGATGGCTGCAATAACTTTTCGTCGGCGAGATGTTGTGATTGTATAGTTGCTATTATCCGTCAAGAGTTCTATTATCTGAGTAGACATGTTAGATAAAACTATTCGGCACAATTGACAAATACAATACGCTAATCAGAGTCATATCATTCAGCATTACAATCATACGGGAATACAATCCATGCAATTCACTTGCCTTGTACACGGTAATAACGACATCCTTCTTCCCAAATTCCCACTGGTTTCGATGTATTGATTACGTGATTGAGTTTCCCTTGCATTATAAACCCTTTCGTTGTTGTGTTGTACGTGGGGAGCCTCGTTGTAAATTGCATTTATATGATATTCATAATTAAGTGATCGATCTTGTGAGATGTTATACAAGCAATAAAAGGTGCAAGTTTTGCGCGGTAATAAGAGTTGCAGCGTCTATTAGCTTGAACACTGCCTAGTATTACTAATAACGGCTCATTTATCAAAGCGAAATAACCCTGATGACAATGCGAGTATGACAAAGCTATACAGGTAAATTAAATTCTCCTCATCCGGGATAAGGCGGGTTTCATTCAGTTTGTCCAACGTACAAAAGAAAATAAGGTACACACATCCCTTGAATCAATATAATGAAAGGTACCCTGGGGCTTTTCCTGTTCAATACTATTGCTGCATGACAACTTTTGTTGGAAGTACAATGCATTTCATAGTTTGTGTTCACAATGGTTTTTCTAATGGAAACCCCTTATTTGTAGGGGACTCGTCATTCACTGGTAGCATCTATCCCAGAGCTGACAGAAGGACAATTGTTACATACCACCGCTAGCATAAGGCAGCCACTGCATAAAGTGTTCCCTTAATTTTAGCCTGTTTACCCGAGAAAAATGGCTGCACTCTATAAATCTATTCTGATCTTGTGTTTTTTTCAGGATCAGAACTGTAGCATCCAGCATATAAATAGCACCAGTTTTGATCCGTCTCCTCTTCTTTTTTTATCTTCCATCTAAATCATACTCTTTACAAGCTCACCATGGTATCCTTCAAATCTCTGATTGCTGGCTGCGTTGGTATCGTTGCATCTACAATGACCTTATCCACACATGCATCTCCAATTGCTGCTCACCATGATAAGCGTGCTGGCACTGCTTACAATTACTGGACTACCAAGGCATGGGGTGCCAACTTGGGTAACTGGCTTATCCTTGAAAAGTGGATGGATTCAAGTATTTTTGACAAATACGCCCCCAATGCCAATGACGAATGGACATTTGCTCAACAGGCATCTAATCCCTCTGCTGCCTTGACTGAACATTGGAATAGCTGGGTCACAGAGAACGATTTCAAGATCTTGGCTAGTGTCAATGCTAATCACGTACGTATTCCTGTTGGTTATTGGGCTTTCATTAAACCCGATTCTGGAGAACCCTACGTATCTACTGGACAAAAGGCTCAAATTGAACGTATCTTGGGCTACTGTGCTACTTACAACTTGTATGCCATCATTGACTTGCACGGTCTCCCTGGATCCCAGAATGGCGAGGCTCACTCTGGTCGTATTGGATCCATTGATTTCTACAGCGATTACAACATTCAACGAGGTGTCAAGACGGTGCAAGCAGTTGTCGACTGGATGAATGGTCTCAGCAGTAATCTGAAGGCAAGAATTGCATCCATCGAATCTGCCAACGAGCCCAGAGTGTCTGGAAACCAGTTGACCACTTTGAAGAGCTTTTATACTCAAGCATTCAAGATTATCGATGCGTCTGCATTCAAGGTACCCATGATGTTCCATGACGCTTTCCAAGGCCTTGGTGCTTGGAACAATTTCTTGCCTGCCCCTGCTAATGCTGTCATTGATCTCCATCCTTATTATGCTTTCCCTCCCAACTCTGACAAAGCTTCCATCATCAATGGCATCTGCAACACCAAGTCTTCTGCCTCCAGTTTCCATCTGCCTGTCTTGTTTGGTGAATGGTCTCTGGCATCTGGTGTTGCTAGTAGCGATGCTTGGCTGAGACAAATGATGGATACACAAGTCTCTGTCTACAAGGGATCCGGTGCTGGTGGTACCTTCTGGGCGCTCAAGAACAGTATCAATTCCAATGTTTGGTCTTTTGAGCAGCTTGTAAGCGAAGGCATCATCAACTCTGGCACCTTCTCCTCCCATACTAATGCCCAGTGCTAATTTACGTCTTCTTATCAATACCTTTTTGCTATCCAAATAAAACCTCATGTCATACTACCCTTATGCAATATTGCCCCTGAATGTGCCTTGTTAATAAAACCCTGCCAATGGATGTGATTCAAGACATTTTCGATTTGATGATTTATAAAGATCGCAAAGTCCCCGCAGATCAAGGAGCCACGGTTCCGAATAGTACAAATCTATTTTGAGATTTAAAGATGCTTCTATATAAATGTCAGAATGCAGAAAATGTTGCAATTTAACACCCATTTAAATGACAAAAGACAAAGGCATTTACCGTCGGCTAAACGGTTTATACCATACTTTTGCCAAAATCATATTACGAACGTGAAATGAAAGCTAATCTTGAAGGTATTTGCACTGTCTTGTCATTACAATGCCATCCATTACGTGAATCGACATTTCTTATAGACTTTGTAATCTGTAGTGATACAACCACCGAAAGAAGTATAAATGTCAATGCGTCAGGCTCCTCTTAAACATGACAAAGGTGCACAAATGTTTCAAATCGAGTTATAGCATCTTCCAGACAAAAGTGGATATGTACATACTATCAAACTACTACAAAGAAGCATCACTAAAAGCAGCGTGTGAGTCTTCAGCTTGTGAGTGTAATGGGGTGACTTGATTTGCCATCTTGAATATAAAACGCGTAAACACGACCGCAGTAGCTTTTTTTTCTTTTTTCTCTTCTTTCTTTAGCTTCTTCTTCTTGACCTGAACGGTTCTTAACAAGTTGAGCTCCCCGTCAACTTTACCTGGGTTGTATTGATCACTTTTGGTCATGTCTTGTCTGCCTGATTAACGTCCGGGTTAATCCTAGGGAGTTTTCTTCGAAACTAGCTCACTCTGCTTTATTGCAGAGGATTAGCATTGGTAAGATATTGATATGGTGCACTCTTTGGTTGGCTGCTTTCGGGTGGTCTCTCTCTCTCTCTCTCTTTTGTCCTTGCACCATACGCTTTGGCGCACCATTGCAATTCAATATCTCACCTTTGACGTGGATGTCTATGGTTATAGCTCCACCAGAAGAATTCTTAGGACTTGACAATCCTTCCTTTACTGGCTTTGGGGTCGTTTCTTTACACAGCTAGAAAGAACTATCCCCCATCGCATACCAAACAGTATAACACAAGGTGTACATCTCAGGTAAGCATCCAAGTTGGCACCATCTTGTACAAAGAGCTGGA
>JAXQGS010000319.1:0-22058 GCA_037040325.1 Mucor sp. M7501 | reverse complement strand
CTTCCCCCATGCCTACTTTAATAAATTTTGGGTTGAGATTGGTCTCCACCTTCTCGTGGTTCAACCTGTAAGCTTTGTATAAAAGCGACCAAGAGAGACCATTATTTAATAACCAAATAATAAATGAAAAATGTTTACAATAATAAAAACCGTGTGTCTGATATATAAATACTTTATCAATAAAGCCTTGTATTTGCTCTGAAAATTATAAATGCTAATGTGAGATGGGTTTACTTTCATTCAAAGAATATATTAACGAAACAAGAAAGCGTAAAATTGCTCGTTCAAATGAGTATTCCCAGTGCGAAATAATGCAAGCTACCCACATGGTGTATGATATACTTTGTTTTGTATTTCTTGGGCTTAAAGACAATGCAGAAATGACACAACAATACCAAGTTCAACCCTGATGCCTATTCTTGTGTTGCTGTTGATGTTGTAACTAGTAGCTACTGTCACAGCAAGGCTCGGTGGTTGTATGTTTGATGTAGAGGTACATCTGTGATTGTAACGCTTGGAAAATCCAAATGGGTAGTTTTGTTGCTGTCATGCAGATCTAGACCTGTAATGGTGGATAAATCAATTGCAATGGATATCTTGGATAAGCGACGCACATACCATATGTATTTCAGAACTCGTTCATAACCAGCAAGTTCCCCTCCGCATTTATTCTGTTATCTGCAAGGTTTATTTTAGAGGGATCAAACCTATTGAGCACTATACAATACTTGGGACATTATTAAAATGATTCAGCCCTTAGTTGGTCGTAGTTTATATGGTTGGACTTTGAGGGCATCAGAATTGACCAATCCTTGTCGATGCGGCTCAGAAAGCCGTAGCAGAACATCTAATCAAAGCTGTCATCAGGGCAAAAACAACAACACAACCTAGCTGGGATTGAATTTTATAGCGTCGTCCACTGATCCTCCAGATTCTTGTTTTGGACATCCCAAAACCTTTCAGGGCAAATTACACAATATTTTTCTACTCGAACAACAAGTATTTATCTAGGCCTATACATGCAAAATTGGACGAGGAATCCAATGGTGTTAATTTCAAAGCGATTTCTTTAGTTTGTGAAGAGTAACTGTTGAAAAATGCAAAACACGTTTTTTGGGGAAACGTCTACAAACACTATAATAAATTGGCCAAAAGACACTTTTACACGCTCCAATGCGTTTGTACGATTTTTTTGAGCATAGGAACACCATAATAGAAAACTTCATTTTCAAGGCGAAAACCTCCATCATTCAAAATCATCAAATTTTCCCTTGCTAGTACAAGGCAAAATTTTCCAAAAATCGATGATCAACTCGATCCCCTAAAAATTGCGGAATAGTGATCCATACCTTAAAAGCAGGTCGTAGAACACGATTGCACTTGTTTTGAGACCGAGATCGTGCTTCTTTGGCGAGATAAAAGCGATTTAAAGCCTTGATTTTACAGTGGTAAATACACTTGAAGGCTGCTCACTGAACATTGCGCTTGTTAACATCTGATCTGATGGTCTGTAGTTTATCATCTAGCGAAATAATGCATTGTGCGGACAAGAGAGACACTCAAAAAACTTGGATCGAGTCTGAGATTGCCTCAATTACAGATGTAACTATTGTGCAAATGGTCAAGCTATTATGATTGAATCGATTGACTGGCATTGTGCCATTTGACGGTTCAATTCAAGCAATTTTCGTCTTGATTTAGACTGTTATTACATAGCGATTCAGTGAACCTGGCAAGTTTTGAGCCTCTTTACTTAATAATAGTGGGTGGTTCCTATTGAACTTTTCTGTACAGTGGAGAAAAGTAGGCTGCATCGCAATGTATATTCCTCCGCATCCGTGTCTCCAATGCGAGGCTCTTTTCACAATGCTTTCTTGCACAGCTCAACGAGCTTATATTGCCCAAGTATTCCAGCAAGAGTGCGAGCTGTATTCAGATAAACTCAACATTCTATCCACATCAACAGCAAGTCTTTGAAATGTTGGATTGTGAATTTGGGGCATGTCAGTTCTACATTGAAATTTGACAGCCAATGCAAAGAAAATTCGAGCCTCGTTAGTTACTCCTGACCATACGAAGCACATGGATCTAAAGGAAAAGAAAAAGAGAGCATTGGACGAGCACAAGTATCAATCACTGCAAAAGATGATATCGCAAGCAAATTAGCATTTGATTGAATTTAGGCAATTGAAGGAATAAATGTGCATTAGGCGATTCACAGATCCAACCTCAGAAATCTGGAGCAAATAATAAAAGTTTTCATTGGACATGTTCTAAACTAATACCAGTTACACAGTGGCTTGCATGAACCAAAAGCTTAATACGATGGCTGCTTTTCGTGTCAAAACCATAATGCTTATTTTACAATGTCACAGTTTTTTTTTCTGACAATTTTGATTCAAAAAGGGATCAAATTTTTCGATAAGCAAAAGAGTTCTTCTTTCTTAATACACACATCACTTTATAACTATAAACACAATGGGTTCCTCCAAGATTACCAAGAAGACAACCAAGGTTGACAAGAAGACCAAGGTCTCCAAGAAGGCTGCCCAAAAGGAAGAGTCATCTAGCTCCAGCTCCAGCTCCAGCTCCAGCTCCAGCAGCTCTGAAAGCAGCAGCTCTGATTCTTCTTCTGACGAAGAGGAGGAGGAAGTTGTCGAGGAGAAGAAGGTCGTTGTCGAGGAAGAAAAGAAGGAAGACTCATCTGATAGCTCTGACAGCTCATCTTCTGACTCATCTTCTGACGAAGAAGAGGAAGAGAAGACCGAGGAAGAGTCCAATGACAAGAAGAGAAAGGCTGACGCCGAGGAAGAACAAGAGGCCTCTCCCGCCAAGGTTGCCAAGACTGAATCCCAAGGTACTTTCACTGTCTGGTGTGGTGGTATTAGCTGGGAAGCTACCGATGCTGATGTCAAGGAGTACTTTAGCCAGTGTGGTGAGGTCTCTGATGTCAGAATCAGATTAGACAATGCCACTGGTAAGAACAAGGGTTTCTGTCACATTGATTTCACTACCAAGGCTGCTCATGATGCTGCTCTTGCTCTCACCGACTCTGAATTCATGGGTCGTACTATCCGTTTGGACAGCGCTGGTGATGGATCCAACCGTCAAAGAACCAAGGATGAAAACTACGGTCCCAAGTCTACCAAGGTCTTTGTTGCCAACCTCAACCGTGATTACGATGAAGATTCCCACCGTGCTGCCCTCACCGAAGCTTTCGGTAAGTTCGGTACCTTGGTTGGTGAAATCAGACTTCCTTTCAACAGAGAAGATGGTTCTCTCAGAGGTATTGGTTATCTTGAATTCGAGACTGCTGAACAAGCTGAGGCTGCTGTCAAGGGTATGAATGGTGTTGATATCAACGGTCGTCCTCTCCGTACCGATTTCTCTGGTGCTGATGATCGTGAGAGAGTTGGTGGCCGTGGTGGTTTCCGTGGTGGTCGTGGTGGTAAGTTGTGATCTGACTGATGCACATGTTGAATCTAGTACTCATCTTGACATTTGAATTAGGTGGACGCGGTGGTTTCGGTGGTGATCGCGGAGGCAGAGGTCGCGGTGGCTTCGGTGGTCGTGGAGGCTTCGGTGGTCGTGGCGGTAAGTTGCGATTTGATTGATGTACATGTTGAATTGAGTACTCATCTTGACATTGAATTCTAGGTGGACGCGGTGGTTTCGGTGGCGATCGTGGTGGCCGTGGCGGTCGCGGTGGACACAATAGATTCTAATTACATTTCTGAATCGACAGTGCTATTAGACAACATTTTGCTTTCTTTCCCGTTATTATTATCCCTATAGTTTTTATACATTTTCACGCAATTACGTTCATTTCCAAAGCCTTTTTCATATAATATTTAGAGTATTTTATATAGAAAATAAAATTGTAACATATTAAATCATAACTGTGTGTGTGTGTGTGTGTGTGTGGATTATGTGCATTGTTTGTATCAGCTGTGTTCATTTTGGTATTTTTCACATTGACCTGGTACAAGAAAGAAAGTAGGATATAGTTGCTTGATGAGGGAGTACATGATTTGCTCATGATGCCGATAAACTGCTCAAGATGGAAATGGGCAGATACAGCATTAAACCACCAAACGGAAACATGATTACAGTGATGGTCCAACCCAATTTGAACGCAATGGACCTCGATGAGATGATGGCGCTATAAATGATCCACAAATCCAGCAAGAGTATAAAGGCGCCTATGATAATTGGCGACTGTCCAGCTACGCCTTTTGCTCTGTTTGTCATTTTTTAGAAAAGATGGTGTATGAAAAAAAAGTTGAAAAGAAGGAGAGAGGGAAGAAGAAGAACAACCAGAAGACGGAATCATGTAATAACTATTTACATGCGATAAAAAAGCAGGATTTTTTTTTACTTTATTTAAAAGGATGTTCTGTACAACATGTGCTAGTTAAAAGCCATCATGATAATCGTTTAGTAAGATTCTTAACCCTTTTTGAGGCAACCAAGCTTGCTTCTTTCGATTCAGCACTACGGGAGACGAAAACGTAGTTACTTCAGGATTGGATGCTCGCTTTCGTATGATGCGATGCTTGTAGCGATTCTTGATGTCGTCTGTGTTGGATTTGATGTCGAGCGAGTTCATGACATCCTCTGCCTCTGATGAAAGCAAGAGTCGTATTCTGTTGCTAGGCTCCTTTAACGACTGTATGGTGCCTTGCGCTTGCTCAAGCATACTGGTATATTCGCGCATTCGTTCTGCCATATGGCTCACATTGCCCTGGTGCTGTTTTTGATAGTTTGCAATGGAGGTGAGTCGACCTCTCAACTGACCCGTCTCATAAACAACCTGCAAACGGTGGGCGTGTGTGTGTGTGTGTGAGTATTTGTGCCTATGCATAATAATGCCCTCTACTCACAGTGGCTAAATTTGTATGAATGTGTCGCATCGCCCGCGTTGCATGCACATCGGATTCTCTTTGGTTATTTACAGCTCTTTCTAGCAAGACTTGAAGGTTGACATTGACTTCCTGCGTTGCTGTCAGCCCCTTTTCAATTTCATCTATCCACAACACAATGTGAATTACTGCTACCTAATGACGTTTAGACGAGGGAAAAACTTACAAACTCTGTCTTTTGAATGGTTCAGGTCAATCTCCATGCCATCCATTTGTTTCGCCAGTCCATTCATTTCAGTCCTGAACCGAACAATGTCCTGCCGCACTTGGCTAATTTCTTTCAGGAACTGGTTCCTGTCTCTGAAGGAATACTCCTGATTTTGCTCTGCATCGTCGTAATCGTCTGCTGGGTGTAGCAGATGGCAGTTGTTGCTGTTGGCAATGGGTGTCGAGTAAGAAGTACATAGCTACATTTAAGGGATTTTACCGTGATAAGTCTCCTAACATGTATTATTCCTCCTTTTTCCTCTCTCTCGCTGGCATACCTTTTCACGATAGTAGTAGCGGTTTTTCATGTCGGGTTCTGCTGGATACAAATGATTATTATGCGAGCTCAGGATGGATGCGAATGAATCGAGTGGTACCTGTTACATGTCGCATTGCCCAGTTATTTTCATTGCAATAATGATAGGAGGGCTTTGAATCACTAATAGACAGCTTTAGGGCTGTTAATGTATGTGTATGAAATGGGAGACAAACAAAAGAGTGTGTGTGTACCTGAGCATTCTCGTCGAAATTCATCTACTTTTTCATGAATAACTACTAGTATAAAATATTCTTTAAATCACCTCAAGTATGTATAGTGTGTGCTTTTTTTTTTCTAGAATATAAAGGAAGGGATTTAATTTTAAAAAAAAGAGAAAAAGAAGAGAAAAGAGAGATTGCAAAATGCTTTCCTCATTTTTATATGTGCATCTGTACAACCTAATTTGCTGCACTTGACTTAATGCTACTTTACATCGTAGCATTGTCAAGTCTACGTCACATTTCATAGATTAAGGAGATGCTATTACAATGAATTATAATGGCTCCACTGTCAGTAAAGCGTTCTTTTTATGAAAATGGCAATTGATCAGCTCACTTGCATTGTCTATTTTCGCTTGGTTAATATACAAAGGGTTTGCCTGCTGGAATAAATGTATGCTGGGCATGGCTAATGCCAACATGTGATCTGACCAAGAGTGCCTCTTTGCCTCGCATTGAGCAAAAGACATAGGCTTACGTCTAAATCATTGCAAGTACTTTGAGAAATGAGGTTAATAGCATTATTAAGAGCAACGCATCTGCTTGCCCTTGGATGATGATGCTGAATTGCATCTGTCCTAATTGAATTTTCCGGTGATATCAAGGCTAATGCAGCATTGAGCAAGATCTAGAAGAGATTAAGCCCACCATACCCATTGTCGATCCTTTATTATTGCTTGCTGCACTAGCAAGCCTATATAAAAATAGAGTGCACTCTAATTCCCTTTTTAATGCTACATGGATGTCCTCTGATAGGAGAAATAGCGATATGATACCACCTGACAAATACACATACATTATCTGGGTCATACGATTTAATCATTGAAAAACATGTGCACTACTAATTTAGAATTTATTTATGATGGCTTACACAACTATAGCACGTTTTCCAAATTGTCCATTTCATCGCTTCTCCAACCTGCCCTGATGGTTTGCTTGCAAGTGTGCGCCGTATACTTTGCCCTCTTCAAATGTTTCATTACAGAATCGACACACAAATCCTTTGGATCTATCCAGATTAGCGGGATTGCATGCTGGTTCCAACGCCATCTTGTGTACGCGGCGTAGATGGTCTCTGTAAGTAGCTCTTATTTCATAGGATCGGTCGCACGCCTTGCAATAATGCATTGGGTCGTCTGGATCTGGCTCAATCGTGGGATCTGGAATGGATATAATGCGAGTGAGTTGCAGTCCGTGGTAGTTTTGACAGTGTCTGCGGTATGAAATGGCATCCTTGTACTCCTTTTTACAGACGCGACAGTGGAAGTAAGGATCGTACACGTCAGGCAGTATCTCTGGGCGGGCATCGGCCGTCTTGACGCTGAATGGCAGTGGCTGCAGTGCTGTCAATTGCATCTTATGGATGCGCTTCAAGTGATACCGATAGGCTCCTCTCGAATGCTTTTGCACATTGCAGGCACGGCAGTAAAAGGTTTGATCGTCGGGATCAGGGACTGTAAGAAAGAATGAATGAATTCAACATGTCTTTATACATGATACATGGAATACTTGCTTGTAGAAGGCATAACCATGTCTGTATCTTCACTCTTTATATACACCAGTTCATCATCCTCGGTTTGATTTGAATTTGGAGCCTGAAGCGCAGTCGCTGCTAGGGAAGGAGGCGCCTCTGTTGCTGCTGCTGCTGCTGCTGTTGCTGTTGCTGATGGCGATGATTGCCCACTTGATCTTTGCGCCCTGGATTTAGGCCTCGGTTTAGCCCTAGGCTTACGTTTTGATTGTGGTGGTGGCGATGATGGCAGTTTTATAACGGGAGGTTCCTCTGATTTCACCGCAGCTTCTTCTCTTCCCTTTCCTTTGTCTGATGCGCGGGAGGCGTTGTTACCATTCATGTTTCCAGCTGGATCCTCTTGGACTAGTTGTCTGGATTCAGGAGGCATTGTAGGGAATTCCCACTGATCCCTTGGAACCACCGGGAAAGCCAACCGTGTCTGCCAGCCTGTCATCTTCATTTTGCGACGATTTTATTCTTTTGTTTGATGTAAGAAGAGAAGCTAGCGAAAACAATGCGGCGTAAACAAAACGTTTTAAGGAGACAATTGTGTGTGTGTGTGTTATGATGATGCTGTGTTTTAATCGACAAAACAACAGCATGATGGCTTGATGGCTTTTTTGTTTTGTTTTTACTTTATTGCTTCATTGATGCCTAGTTTCTTGACTTTTTCTATTAACCCATTCACTGAATCCTGAATGATTTTATCGTCTGTTTCTACATCGCTCATCCCTATAGAGGCCAGTTTGTCTGTAATCGAAGATATTGTGTCACTTAATTCCTCGTCGGATTGCTTTGAGAACAAAAAGTCGGACAATCCATGGTAGCCTGATGTGTCGTAGGATGGTAATCCGTAGGTGGTAATGTGCTTGTTTGCTAGATGAGACACCAACACCTGAGTTATCTATTGGAGGAGATCCTCGTTAGCTTTTTCCCTTGCCAATCCTTCCACTTCAGACTATACTGACCTGCTTCACATCATCGTATTGACTCTTTGCACTCTCTGACATCCATTGAATCTGATCATCCTCTGTATTGTGAATTGAATGTTGAGCATGTCGGAGGTTATCCAATTTCAGCTTTGCAAGGAGCAGAGGTGTCAGTCGAAAGGGATCGGATGCTGGTATATTCACGCCTAAGTCCATGTTAATATGAATCCTTTGGAGGCACACTGCTTGTTTTTCAAACATACCAACCTTCGTGTAACAGCATGAGTACGCATTGATGATTTCCAGCAAGCACAGCTATAAATCACGATAGATTGCATTTAATATTCCTGCCTGCCTCGTCTTCCAAGCTCACTTACCCATGTGTATTGGCTGCAGACCGTCCACGTCCCCCACTCCATTATTGACATCGGAACCTGCCTTGATCAGCAATCTGGCTATCGCTGTTGCATTTTCAAAATCATCCTTTCGACCGCATGCTATATGTAAAGGTGTCCGTAAATATTTATCTCGAATGGTATCTGGATTTGTTGCTGGCAGTGCTTCTAATAAGACTTTGACTGTACGAGCATGTCATGGTTAGCCTGCTTGTTCCCTTCTTGCCCAAAAAAAAGCACACACTCACCGTCGTTGGGTGGTTTCCTTGCGCAGGCATCGAGTAAAATAGAATCGGATGGTGTTAATTGGAGTAGATCACGTAGTCTATCCGCTCGTTTGTTCTTTCGTATTTGACATGACTTTGTAATACGGTTCTGCATATCTCTCTTGTCTTGTAAATGCCTTTGTTTATGTGAATAAAGAGAAAAAGGAAAGAGAAAGAAAAAAAAAAAAGAATGAGCCCTTTTTGTTCAATGTTAGTTTCCTTTGGGTCTCCCATTGAAAGCCAGATCACAAGGAAATCTCTTCGTTTCATGATGGATTCTTGGTAAGTTGCTTCAAGTTGGATCATATGCTATCTGTACTATGAGTAGAGCTACAGCTTGACAGAAGCTTCCAAGGTACACTGTGCACAAAGGGGCTATGGGTGAACAACACAGCGATCGCATCTTCCTTGACTGTATACCCTACTACGTATTGCATCAATGAATTTTAATCAAACAATGATTGTATGCTCCTGAAATGATGTATTGTTATCTATCTTACGTGAGAGAATAAAGTGGATGAATGATGAGATCAACAGCCAGAAGGAATTGCTTTTTAGTCTTTGCGTTCACTGAAGAACTCGCAACAAACGTAGTAACGGCATAATGCTTGATGCCACAAACCATCCTACTGGCATACATCAACATTTTGCATTTTAATCATTTTGTGTTATGTAACAGTCTTTGAAAGACGACCTATAGCTGCAAATATGGGGTTTCTACGATGTTGCACACCTGTAGCAAACAAAACAACTCGTATACGGGTAGGTGGCATAGCTTCGATACCTCCTAGTATTCAAAAATCAGCAAGGCACAGCGTAATGTGGGTACATTTAAGCAGTAGTTTCTCGTGCTAGGAGCCGTTTCAAACCGCCAGAATAGCGCCATACAATTGCTTTCATCTAGCAGTTACTTACTGACACCTTTGCTCAACTTTTTGGGGACCAAAAAAACATGATCGAAATTCCATCAAAAAGCATGAGTGACCCCTCATCAAAAACACCAAAAATCAAACGATCGCAATTTTCACATTGAAAATGAAGACTTTTACTATGATATGTATTAAATCAAACGAATCCTCTCGATCCAGAGCAACCCCTGAAACAGTGTTTTTGTTACCTTTATAGGCAATTTTTTGACATTTTGGGCAAAACCCTTAATTGGTATTTTCAAGCAGTGCTCACTATTTTTATTCAATACACCTCTTTTAATTAGTACCATTGGAAGCGCCTTGAAAAGTACTTTAAGAAAGCCTTAATGCGTAGGGAGTAATCATCACAACTTGCATAGTCGAATCATGCAAAATAGTGGAATCAAGTCGGCTTTGGACAGAATCTGGCGAATCTGAAGCGAATGTCATGCTGAGATTCAACCAATTTTTGCTTGCAAATTCAATGCGTGCCTTTCTTGCTATGGATATTAGAGATGCTTATAGGAAGGATACTACAATGAAAAGAACACCACAGTTTGGTTTATCTAATGTTTACTACTTCTGTTGCCTACTTGGTAATTTGATCGATTTATTCACTGTCACCTCATCCAACACTCTCCAAAATGTCAAAACTATTATAGCTAGATCTATTTTCATTCGCCAGCAGACATTTGAATTGCATTTCAAAAAGGCACTCAGGTAACGCGCGCGCGCCAAAAAGCAGATCCTTTTTTTTTTTCTCCCTCTCATACATACTCCATCATGGCACAACGCGGTTTACTCATTGTAGTTGAAGGTTGCGATCGCTCAGGAAAGTCGACACAATGCGAGAACCTTGTCGCCAAGCTCCAACACACTGGCAAAGATGCCGAGCTAGTCAAGTTTCCTGGTACGTTTTTACTCTGCCCATCAGACGCATCCAACCTCACACACAGCAAACAGACAGAACGACACAAACAGGCAAAATGATCGATAGCTATCTTCAACAAAAGAGCGATCTAGACGACCACGCCATCCACCTCTTGTTTTCAGCCAACCGATGGGAAGCCATGTAAAATGATGCGATACAACAAGAGATGGTTGCCTTCTTACTGATACTGCATTGATTTCATAGGAAAGCGTTATCAGAGAAATTAAACAATGGCACTACATTGGTTGTGGATAGATATGCTTTTTCAGGCGTCGCGTTTTCATCAGCCAAAGGATTGGATCTGGAATGGTGTCGCAACCCAGACATTGGATTACTGACACCAGATATCGTCTTGTTTCTTGATTTGACAATTGACGAGGCAGAGAAAAGAGGTGGGTTTGGCCAGGAACGTTATGAAAAGAGAGAACTACAGATCAAGGTGCGAGATGAATTTACAAAGCTGCAAGACGACACATGGAAGGTGAGAACACAAGAGATGAGTGTGCAAGTATGTGATGATTGACCTGTTGTCTGTAGTTTATTGATGCGAGTCAATCCAAAGATCAAGTGCAGCACGCTATTTGGGATGCCATTGAGCAATTCAAGGAAAAATCCAAAGATACAATTCAGCCATTGCAGTTTAATTTATGGAAATAAAGAAATATGTTTTTGTAATTGTTGTATAGAATACATGGGCATTGCTCTAAATGTGTGTTCTTCAGAGAAAGAGAGAGAGAAGGGGGTATACAAGTTATTTGCTTGCGGTATACTGTCTCATCGCACCCAATTCTTTATGGCTTCTGCCATTGGGTTGACCACCTGGACCACCGAGGGGCGATGTAGCAGAAGTAGGAGATCCAGCGCTACCACCACCACCGCCGCCGCCACCGCCTCCTGTGCTTCCTGTGCCTGATGAGTTCTTTAAAAGCGATTGGAAAAAGTTGGCTAATACTTCATGCGACGGTGCATTTTGTTGACTGGGGCTGGTTGGCGACACAGACATGGACGCAGCATTGGGTATCGCTCCTGTGGTGGAAGGTGTAGACCCATTATTGCCACCACCACCAGGTGATGACAAGGGCGACTTATGACCATTTTTGTTGTTGATGCCTTTCAAGAGTAACTTTTCCAAGCTTAGATCCTACACGTTGCATTAGTGTGTTATTCAATACGAGATGGTGGTTTTGGGGGAAATTTTTTACCTTTTTTCGGCTGCTGGTTCTATCCAAATGATGACCGTTTTCAGTAGGTGATGATGATGATGATGCTATTGACGATAATGACGATGACGACGCTGCTGCTGCTGCTGCTGCTGCTGGTGATGGCGGTGATGTTGTTATTGACATTGGACTTGATGCAGTGCTTCCGCCACCTCGCATCATACTTTGTAAGGCTGCAGCTGGCGATTGACTCAAAGGTCCAACGACGCCTGGTCTAGCCATGTCTCCTGCTCCTCCGTTGCTCATACCGTTCTGCTTTGGTTCTTGATTCTTTTGTAGCTTTTCGTAATGGCGGTCATAAAACGACTGCTCGTCTTCACAAATGGCTGTGGTAGGTATATTGTATTGAGGCTGTAGAAAGAGAGTGAGCAACACACACACACACACACTTGACTGACTAACACACGCAACTACCTGAATCTCTGATTCACCGTTGGGTATCGCTTCTTCATATGTGCCTCTTGCACCTGTATTTCCGGGATTTTGTCGATCAATGACCGCATCCATATCTGCATCCCAGCCTTCACTTACATGATCGCAATCAAAGCCTTCTCTCAGCACTTTGATTTTGCCCCACGAGTCCCATCCTGAAGGCACAAGTACTGTATCACGTTCAATTACTTGCGCTTTTAGGTGAAATTGATATGGTTTGGCAAAAGTGGACAATGTGCGATGAAGGATGTATTCACGAAGGTTATGGAATGTGTATGGATGAAGTGTTGATGTGTAGAACAAGGCAGCGCCATCTGTAGGTGGTGGTTATTAGCATAAGTTACATGGTCACTTGGGTATATACTTACATTTCATGCAGATGCATCGAAGCCATTGTTGGATATAATCAAATTGATCATCTTTGTAGTCATGTGTTTGCTCTAGCTTATTGATAGCATCGCTCTACGGGGAGGGGGGCAGAAAGTGCATCAGTATAGTGTCAAAGGTGCGTCTTTACATTCTACTCTAAATATAATACCTTGCAACAGACTATAGTGATGGGCAGCCCCAGATTGTTTGTCAAGCAGCCAGTAGATAACGGTAGCATGACTTGCTGATCCACGGTGGAAGATGGAGCGGCATGGCTCAGTAGAGGCGTGCTACTAGTAGCCATGGCAGAGGGCACTGAACTGGTGGAAGTAGAGGCAGTGATGGTGATATTGTTGTTGTTGTTTATCATGGACGGTTCTGTATAAGTCTGTAGATAGTGTTCCACTACATGACAATGCTATCAACAACGAGATGCAACACTACTTGTGTGTGTATTATAGGCTTACATTTCTCTTTAATCTCATCCACAACAGCTCTTCCTTTGCTCCAATTTGTGTCTGCTGCTATTCCCTCCTTGCAAATTTCGTCTATCAAATAATGCAGCACATTGATCCAGCGCTCCAATGTCTCGAGAAACTTCCAGGGACGCGTCCAGTCCATCAAGATGAGAACACATGAATCGACAATGGTGTCTGCTCGGATGGCAAATTTCAGCAGAGGCAGGAATTCCGGAGAAGCCAGACTCAGTTGGTACAAGCCAAGTCTTGCCATTGCTGTGTGTGTGTGTGTGTGGGATTTTACATGTTGGTTACAAATCATCTTTTTTGTTGCCCCCCCCCCCTCTGTCCCACCATTACCTTCATTTTCTTCATCTTTGACATCTACAAACGAATATCCCAAAGCCAAATCGATTTTCTCTTGGTCCTGAAACTGGCGAGTCATGTTATCGTTGCTGGGCTGGGCATAGTTTTTGGGATTGGCACTAAACGAAGCGGGATGCTCCTCCTCGTTGGGGTCAAATTTAGGCAGCTGCTGTGGACCTGGATCATTTTTCAGGAAATGCACCAGCGTTGATTTGCCAACACCAGGCTCGCCCAGAATCAAGACATTTTTGGTAGGCACAATCTTGGACGATGCGACACCCTTCAAAATGCCAGACCAAAGATCGTCTTTCTCGGGGACATAGCTCTTTTGGTGCTGCTGTGTCAGGTTGGACTGCGTAGAGACACTTTGCGAAGGTGTTACTGAAGACAACATTTCTGAAAGAAACTAGAAAAGAGAGAGAGAAAGAGAGAAAGAAAAAAAAAAGAGAGAAAAAAGACTCGGACCCCCTTTTTGCTTCGCTTTATAAATAACAAACAAGACACACAACAGCACTTTTTGTAATGGATACATAGTCTCGCAGACAGGACACACACACACAACATGCATACGCACACGACATGAAAAAATTTTAACCTTTTTTTTCTGATCGGGGTCTTGGTGGTGGTGATGCTCCTCCTCCAACATGTCATGTAGACAGTGGTACATCTGATAGAGGCATCTTTGCATAACATTAGCTAGACAACACTCGTGCCAGGCACCCTTTTTCTACAGCAACATTGCCAGAATTCGGACTCCATATCATGCGAGATGCACTTGCATGTTCCAGAAAGAGAAGGCGCTGCTATACGTTGCCCTCAATTTAGCATGTATTTGTACTAATGCCGTTCACTGTTTGTATCATCTGAAATCCAAATGCATTTTCTACATATCCACAGATTACCAATACAAGTAGTGCAAAGCATGTGCTGCTGGATTGTCTGGAAATCTGCCTTTCTCTTTTACCTGTAAATGCCAGAGGTTGTTGATATATATACACTTGACTATAGGGCTGTTTGTACATGGATCAAGTGCCTGATTCAGGTACATTGCTTGTGGAAAAGAGCTGTATGTATGTGTGTGTGTCTATGGATCTGATCCACACACATTTGATGCGCCACAGAGATAACCATTTAATAAGCATCAAGATGGCTGAATCCCATCAATACAAACTGTAGCTGACTAGACACCTCCACTGAAACTATCTGATCTTGCAAAAAGTTGGCATGAAATAGAGAGAAAGAGACATTTTAGACATCCGGAACAAAGGGACGTCGTTTCTTGTGTTCTCCTTGAATCAATCAAAAAATGGCATTTGAAATACGAGAGGTTTTTCGGCTCTGCAACTTACTTTCTTTGTTCTTTCCTCTTTCAATAAAAAGCATGTACAGACGAAGAAAGCCCAACGTTGAAGAAAAGCCTCCCATTCCCGACACTCTCGAGGACTTTGGCTACGTCTTGAAAGAGAATGGCGAGATCCGCAGCATCACCCAAGGTTCGTGTTCAGTGTGAACTGTATAATGGTGTAGCAAACACGAGAATTTGACACATTTTTGAATGCAGACTTGCCTTATGAGTTTGATTATTTACCCAAGGATAGACCTTACAATGAAGAGCGTTACGACAAGTTTATCAGTAAGTGGTTAGAAGCCATAGAGAGAGAGTGTGTGTGTGTTTATATCTCACCGTGTTATGAATTAGACATCATTGGAGACATTGTGGAGGATCGACTTCAAAAGGCTCCCTACAACTTTCAAAAGGTGATTGTCCCTATTGGAGCTGATCCTGCCAAAGACATTCATTCCTACATCTACATGACGTGAGTAAACGAATGCCGTCTCTTTCTTTGTCCTGAAGCTAACATTTAGGTGGATGCTAGTCCCAATGCCTTGACTACTACTGATAAATTGATGGTTATGATCCCAGGCAACAACACTAGGTAAGTAGAGAGAGCCATCTTGTTGACTCGAGTACTCTTTATCTCATGCTATAAACTAGAATTGGACAATGGAGTAAGCGTGTCATGTGTGATAACAGTATTCAAGTAAGTAGCAAGGATTTTCTGTATTGATGATGATGCTCAAACCACTCTAGTCTGGATCCATGATGCAAATCAGCGACATGGTGCTTGAAAAGGGCTACGAAATCATCATCTTGAACTCGAATGCCAATTTCTGGTACAATGGACGTGCCAATCTCACAGCGCAAACCCACACGGGCGTTGCAGTTACTGTTCCTGGTAAGTGTACAGTGATTTGCATAAAATAGGGAAAAAAAACTCACGCGTGCGCGCGTACTCGACTCTAGGCAGCGAGACACCCGAGGAGCATTGCCAGTATGTCTTCCACAACTTTATCAGGTAACGAGTACTCCCTACATATGCCAGCCAACTCTATATTCTAACGTGCATTTGATACATGTGTGTACTAGAAATGCAAAGGCAGACAAGGTGGCAGTGTTGGCTAACTCATGGGGCGGCTACAGTTTTGCGCTTACATTGAATACCGAGTGTAAGGTGTTGTTGCAGTGTGACCAGAGGTGCATGTAATTAAATCATATTACTCTAGTCGATTATATCAAGGAGCATATCAAGGCAGTGGCAATGACAGATTCTGTACATATCCGCGACATGATCAAAGGTGACAAGCAGCGTACTTTTATGTTTGAGGTAAGTTACAGTGCATTTAATTTTACTTGCATGCTGAAAAACGAGATGCTATATAGAACTGCTATAATTGGTCTGCTTCCACAGACAAAAAGGGCTCCCTCGTGCCTGATGTGCGCTTGGGCTGTCCCAACATTTCTTCGGGCGAGGAAATTGCAGACTACACGTTGACGACCATGCTCAAGTATATCATGAACTTTATCTTTGTCAAGATGGGCGACATTGAGTGGGGCTCTGACGACGAGAACGACGACATGGAGGGCGATGTCGAGGTGCTGACAGAGGAGGACATGGCAGAATTGTCTCGTATCGAGGTGTTGAGCTCCAATGTATAAGCCAAATAAAACAGTTTGATGTGTCTTGGCATTATGATGCAACTTGTGAATTCTCGGAACAAGCACAAGTACATGGAAAGAAGGGGGGGTGGGGGTGGGGGATGATGAGGGCAGGAAGAAGAAGAAGAAGCAACTGATCACTGTATCATTTATTTGGATTTTAGGTTAGTTCTTGATGCACTATTATGTATGCAATTCCGTGATCATCGTTTCTTTATCAATGGAAACACACACACACACACACACATCAAAGCGTAGCACTTTACTACATTTCTAAAACATCTCAATGGTAAACAAGAGACATCAAATCAGAGCACATGTGTGTGTGTGTGTACATATGGCAAGAGCAACGCACCAAGCAACAGAGCTATACTACTTTACACTAGACAAAAAAGACATTGCTTTTTTGCTGGTATACTGCTGCTGCTGCTGCTGCTGCTGCATTACCTTGCATTGCATCTTTTTTCTAAATCATAGTATCCTACACTCACAATATCCAAATGTTGAGTCTTGTTATTGATAATGATGATTTGTTGGTTCACAAGGTCATTTCCTTTTTATCTTGCTACATCAAAACAATAAGCCTTGTGTGTATCTGGTAATGTCAATATATATATATAGACATGATGTACTGGTTGTATTTCAATCCTCACTGGAAGAATATATATTCAGATGGAAACAATAATAAGGGGGTTCTTATTTGGGGGGAGAATGGGGCGTAAACAGGGATATAGTATATACACACACAGTTGCTTAAAGGAACGGCAAACCCGTTTCTTTCTCTCTCTCTGCTAATCCTTTATGTATACAGAGAGATGGCCATTTGGTTGGTTCAGTTATATATAAATAATATGCAGGTAAAGTCAACTGCTTTGCAGCATAAACAATAAACAGACCATCAATCATTGAAGCACTGTGCGTGTGTGTATAACAAAAACCCCCATTCCGCCGCCACTACTATAATAGAATATCATCACCACCATCATCCCCCTTCACTATTTTTTTTTTTTTTTTTTTTTTGCGTATTAAAAAGAGCCCTTTCCCTTCTCTCACTTCTCTCTCTCTTTCTCCTCTCTTTCTCTTTATCCTTCTTTATATATACCTGTCATTGCCATTTCAAAAAAGCAAGGAGAGAGTTCCATTACACTATATATATATACACACAAGCAAAAAGCAAGGAACCACACACACACACACATATCATCAAACAACAGTAAGTAAGGCCATCCATATACATTACATTGCATGTGGAATTAAAATTTTAATATAATAGTGGAAGGCATTTACCAAAACAACCTGTACTCGAATGATAGCTACCCATATCAGCAGCAGTATCGTTCAAGTGCATTTTCAGATGCCAGATCATGTCAACCAACGACTGCATCTACTACTACCGCCACCACCACCACCACCAACACAAATTCATTATATCATTCGGCTGGTCTGAATAATACCCATCATAATACCAACGATCTACATAATCACCACCACCATCACCACTCGCATCATCACCATCCACATCCCAATGACTATCACACTAGCTCGGTTGGATGGTCCTCGCCACCCAACATGTCCTGGAACGCAAACACCTCGCCCCCTCTTCCACCCCCTCTCTCGTCTTCCGCTAATTCTTCTCGTCACAATAGCTTCAGTGGTTACAACAATGCGCCTATGCAAAGACCCAAATTAACTACCACTGTATGGGAAGACGAGGGCACCTTATGCTACCAAGTCGACGCAAAGAGTGTCTGCGTGGCCCGTCGTCAAGATAATGACATGATCAATGGCACCAAACTGCTCAACGTTGTTGGCATGTCTCGAGGCAAAAGAGACGGCATCCTCAAGAACGAAAAGGGTCGTGTGGTTGTCAAAGTAGGTGCCATGCATCTCAAGGGCGTCTGGTAAGATGAAATGCATTTAAATCACCTGCTGCGCATGGACTGATCTCCTCCCAACCTCAATAGGATCACTTTTACAAGAGCCAAAGACTTAGCTACCAAGTTCAAGATTGTAGACATCTTGTACCCGCTGTTTGTAGAAGACCCCTCTGTCTTTTTGTCTGTGCCTCCGCCTCCTCCTCCTCCCTCCTCTGGTGGTGCTATGCATGTGAGTGGCTCAAACAGCGGCAACTTGCCCATCATGCTTCCGCCATCCAACCCCACCACAACTGCAGCAGCACCCAAGTACACTACCAACTACGGCTCATTCAACATGCAGCCCTGGGAAAAGCAGCCCTATCAGTCGCTTCCCAGTATCACAAATCAACAACAACAGGATCAAAGTACGTTTTCTTTGTTGTTATTTATTTGTTTATATTGTCTAAGTATCATTTTTTGTATAGTGCTGATTCGATCTCAAAACCTCACTAGTGGCAGTTGCAGCCCTGTTCCTGGAAACATTGCTCCCATCCTGTCTTCCAATGCCGCTGCTGAAGAGAATGATCTGTACCTGATGAGCAACTCATATGATTATCGTGGAAACAGCAACAACAACAACAATAGAGCTTACAGCAACAACACAAACAACAGCCCCTATCATTTATACAACAACAATAACAACAACAACAGTGGCGGTGCTGTTGCAACAGAGCATTACTCTTCTTCTCCTTACGACAATGCGTCAACCACAAGTCCTTATGTGCAACAACGCAAATTACATCATTCAGTCATTGATCATATTGCTGACAAGGAATCTTACCATCATCAGCACCATGAAGAGCAACGACGTAATAGCATTGATTTACCTACCAGTCCTCCTCCAGAAGGCTTAAAGTACTCTTCTGCGGCGCCTTCCTCTGTATGGCCTGACGCAGATACGACATCCACAACAACAGCAGTAGTAGATCGAAAAGATACCTCATTAGGTATGTTTTAATTTACTCGCTTCTTTGATAGCATGACTAACATGATTTGGTATATAGGATCGTCTTCAGGTCTCCGAAATGCTACTCATTTGATCCTGTCTGGTGGCAATGGCACTCGTCATCCTCTGGCAAATGAATACGATCGCGATGCGAATGAGGAGCAGGATCAAGCAAAGGCCATGTTCAAGAATAGAAAGAGAGGACATCAAGACATGAGCAAGAACAATATCAATCTTCAACGTAAGCGTATGAAGAATGATCAGTTGGCAGCTTCACCTTGAAAACAACTCGCCCATCATCATTTCATATCATCTATTTTCTTTTGCTATCTATTACACCATTTTTTTTTACTTATTTATCAATTCATTTCTCCATTAGTAGTATACACACTCTCACACACACGCACACACACACACACACATATACATCATTAAGCAAATCAATAAAAAATAAAAGCCTTCGTATTAATATCCCCTTTAAAAAAAAAGATGACTCCTTTCCATCTAATGATGCCACTACCATCGTCGTGTGAAGGTTAGTGCTGATTCAAATCCATTGCAGCATGAAACTCACTCGAGTTATTTGATTCTCCTTGCTCGCAATCATATCATGTTGGATCATTTCATTTAATATAAAAATGCTACATGTAGAATGCTTCATCTCTACATGACGCTTACACCGTACCCTACATGTACGTATACGTACGTACGGATCAACAATACATTGACTTTGACAAATTGTTTATACAATGACTCGACTGCAATCAAGTTTGAAACTGTTTGTTCAGGATATCACAACAACACAACGGCGTGCATTCCGGCTGGTTGGTGTAACGCCGTGGTTCTTGTTTGGTAATTCTTATGCAATCTAAAATCCGGATGCTTCATCAATGATGTGTTGCGTGCCTTTTTTTACCCCTGAATTTTCGGAGATGCTGCTTCTTGTAGTACTTTCAACCCAGAAGCGGATCACCATTTATGCAATTAGTTTACGCATTGCAAAAGTGCATTGATCTGGCAAGCGTTACATCGATGTTCATACATTAGTATCCGTTTTAGATGGATCGCACCTATCAAAGAAAGTGTCTGATTTCAGCTGATAAAAGGCCAATGTGATTTCATAGAACAGACCAAAATTCCGGAGACTGATCTTGGAATGATGATGATGTGGGCGTTTCTTATTTGTTGTGTACAAGTAAATGATTCAGGGCATACCATCAAATAAATACAAAATCTAATATCATTACTAAAGGGCCTTTGATTTGTAGTAAATTAGAGACAACTAGCATTTAGACCCACTCTCCTATATACATTTTGTGATCCAGGAAGTTAATAGCGAGATGTGGCAAGCGCATGTAAATGGCTATATACTACTTGGATTACAACATGTGATGCGGCACTGTGTATGAAGATGTTAACTAAATGCGCAGTGCTATCCCGAATAAATTTACCTTTTTCAGACACATTACAATCAGATTGGAGAAATTCAGCGCATCCCCATTAAATTTTTCAGCGGTTGCACAGAGATTTTTTCGTCCCACTTTCCCCAATTCGATCCGTTGTCTTTTCATACACGCTTTGAGCAATCTCGATGGTTTTGAGCAATACATCACCGGGAAATTTGCTTGTCGAGTTCCAAGAATCAAGATTGAGTTCACGGATTCTGGTATAGAGCTTGTTTCCGAAAAATGGCACCATTGCTTTGTGGAGGCGGTTGTTGTTTTGAAGGAGGAGAATTGAATTCAATGAGAGGATCAGGTGTACGTCAGATTCCAGTGTCAAGTTGTTGGAAATGACAAAATCAAAGACATATTGCTGCATTTGATAAAATTTGCCTGAGATGTCGACGTTGTCAACTTGGAATCGATCACGACCAGGCGCTCGTAACTGTAAGGACAATTGTGATGGTGGCGAACTTTCGCTTGTAGGTGAGAGTTCTTCAGATGATGAGTCCAAATGCAGATCAGCGTTATCCTCAGTGTCATCCTCAGCGTCATGTCGGCTATCAATTGTATCTTGAGTGGATTCTTCGTTGAGGGTAACTGGGTCGATCAACTGGCGCACTTCACGAGCTGCAGGGCGTGCAGCTGTCGTGAGTGTACTGATTGCTTCTTCATGAAATGTGTCGATTGCATTTTTCTATGTTTAAAGATTAATATGATGAATGGGAAACATATTAGGCACATACTCGTCGTTTAAAGTTCTCGAAGATGTCATTCCAAAGAGCAGTGTTGCAGAGTTTCGTGCGTGGAGATCTAAAGCAAACATGAGAGTCCAGTGATGCGTTTATACTACAACAGCTTTACCTTTTCTCTGTATTTTTCACTTCCATGTGTACAGTGTCATATTGTTGAACCCAAGCACCATGCAAGCCATGAGCAGAAGTGGCATTTATCCTGATGGACCATTCAGGTATTCTCTTTTTGTTCTTTGACACAAAAGAAGAGAACCGAGCTCTTTTGGTACCAGTAATATATTCCTTCAGTGCTAAGAGAGAGTAGTCTGAGTATGCATTCCTTCTTTTGAAGCTGTTGAAACGAAAAGGAGATTTGCAAAAGGGTTTTACTATTTGCACCATCAAACATTACTATTTGCACCATCCTAGAAATAAAATCATCAGTTTGCTATACTTGAGGCCATGAGTATATAAAAATACTTTAATACATACCTTTCGGATGGTGGTTTTTTGTTATAATGAAGAGAAAAAGAGAAAAGAGAAGATGCCTTGTAGCCCAAACAACTTTT
>JAXQGS010000318.1:0-22524 GCA_037040325.1 Mucor sp. M7501 | reverse complement strand
TGAACCCCCGCCTAACGAAAAAACAGAGGGAAACCCTCGCATTTTTTTTCTAGGATTTTTGTGTGTGCCGAGCCCATCTAAGCAATCTGGTTGGCTGACAGACTGGATAGCAAGTGAGATAGATCATTGCAGTTACTATACTCAAACTTGGTTTAATAATTCAACTAAAATAATAAAGCAATAGTAAAATACAATTGTAATCAACTCTACCACATTTTTGTATACAGTGAACTGAAAATCTTAGTTTTGAGTAAGAAAATAAGCACGTTTATCCATTTAAATTAGGCTACTAGCGTTAGTCACGATAGAAAGAAATAGACGCTGCTATTGCGATACCTAGCGAATTTTGTAAATGTTTGATTTTAAAGTAAAAGTAACCGCAATCCTGAAGTGCGAAAACAGTTTGTTTCTGATCCCTCGCGTTGATCTGCTTCAGCTATTATGGCTTGGTATTTTTGAATACCTTGGACTTCTTCCTAACATACATAACTCAACAAGGGAAATCGAAAAGTTGTGGGTTGGCAATCATATTACAAATCCAATGCTGGACTCTCGTTTATCATTGAAAGTCAAAATCAACCTTTCAGTGCTGCTTTAAATCAGAATACAGGTATCCAAAAGACGAGCTTGCCCGAGACTTTTTCGCACGAAGACACAAAAGACACATTTTATAATACGGTATTGAATATTTTCAACGATAAGTGTACTATGTTGGACATATCATCTTGTTAAATCTTAACCGACAGCAGCTTTTTTAAAAAAAAACTCAAAAAGTAGAGTATCCACAGACCTGATCCACAACATCTTCATTTGATCCAGCAGTGCAAAGTTACAAAGGCGCATTTTACCCAGCTTTCAAATAGATTTGCACATGTTGATCACTTTAAATTTACCAACTTTACATGCCATGAAGTAAACGGCATAAACAACAAAAAAAGAGTAGTCAAGAAGGCCAGAATTTTTACGTCTTATGTACTACAGTGAACACTATTGAACTGAAAATCGATCAAAGAAAATTTTATCATCTTGAAAACGACATGTTCAGAGCATCCTAATGAGCCCAGGACTTTGAAAGCGCACGATAAAATTGAAACAATATCTGGTGCGTGGCACGCATAAAGCTATATCGTCCATTGCAGGAGTGTCAAGCTGGTCCGCTGTTATGGGTCCGCCTCGGCCAAATTGCCATAAGTTTTATATCAGCAAACTATCAAAATCTATCAATGCACTTGAATTCGTGTATGATAAACTCGCCAGAAGAAGCATTGGCGATATTTGCATGTTATAAGACTGCACATATTCTGAAATTGCGTTCTGATACTTGACATTAAGAGTGTCAAAGCCATCTAATATCTTAGAAACCTGGTAACGCCTGTAATGAGTCTTTAAATCTGTCTAATCACTGAATACAGGAAATGCATAGCATTATAATGATTCACGAAATTACTTGAATCAAACACAGCCGAAACAACCCAAATTGCTTTATTTGTGGTCATATCAAGTTTCAGCCTTGATTAAGCAACACATGCATTGTGTTATTGATTGCCTTAAACGGAATTGAATGTTTTGAACTGGTTGACACTTGTTTTCCAAGAATAAATTTCTTGTAATTACATCTAATGTACACAAGTATGCGATTCTTGTCATGAACGAAAACGGCGCCATAAACCTTTTCATTTTCTACTAAAATATTATTAATCGGATGTCCTCCGGAAAATGTCTTTTGTATGGATGACGACCTTGATGAATTTGACATATGTCTGAGTAACACAGCTTGACAGAATTGACACATTTGTAAACAAAATTGCCTTGTAAAGGCGCTTGAACTCGATTTATTGCAGAATAACAACAATAACAAACATTATTCTGCAATTTGGTTGTAAGTAACAATGCTTGATGCGACGAAAGCAGGCGGATCTTTAGAAACTTTTTGCTCGGTATTCCACTATGCACAGATGAACTGATCTCAACGAATTTTCAAGTTAATTTATTACCTATATACGCAATTAATAGATGGAATGTCAGCGGCAAAGAGCGTTTGTTACTTGATTGAGTCGAATCACTTTTCCTCGGTGTTATTGCATTCTAGCTTGTAATCGGCCAACATGCGCCTGGTTTAGTACTGTAAGAAACCAGTAGAAAATAATGAATGGAAGCTATTGATTTACTGTATTCAGAGAATTGCAATGTAATATGTTTATTATGATCGGAATCGTCAATTTGGCACTAAGAAAACCAATGTAATTAATGACATGATTCAAATAACGAAACATTTGTACAGAAATCTTATAAATACAAAGCGATCAAAGCGTTATTACATCTTTTGCATTACTCAAGCACACACTATCTCAAGAAAAATGACTCGTAGTATTGCTGTATTGCTCGTAGGTTTAGCGTCCATCTGCACTACCGCTTTAGCAAATCCCATTGTACTCCGTTCCAATGCCATTGATACATCTCCAAACTTGAATGCAAGCATGGATGGCCCATTTGGCCATCTGAGAAAGCGCAAGAACCATAATGCCTACGTTTGCACCTGTACCTATACCAAGGGATCCAACAAGAAGCACAAGTTTACAACAACTGTTACTGAGAGCGACATCAAGACGGTGACCAAAACTGTATATCCATCGACTCAAAAGCCTGACGCTACTGTCACTGTGACCAAGGGAACTGCTGGAACTGTTACTGTCACCAAAGGCGGTAATGATGCTACTGTAACTGTTACAAAGGCAACGCATACAGTAACCCATCATGGTAGCAAGACAAAGGGCGATGACTCTCTCGCTACTGTTACTGTTACTCGAACCAAGACTCAAACTGAAACTGCTACTTCTACTGTCATTGTAGATGATAGCACTGCGACCACTGAGGCTCCTTCTAGTACGGCTACTGCCACCTCTACTGACAGCGGCGTTGTTACCAAGACCATCACAAAGAAGGGGGGACACCACAAGCACAGCGGTAAAGAAACCATCGTTATCATCCATCCTGCCGAGACCATTACTATCACCAAGAAGCACGGTAAAAAGGTCACTTCCGTCAAGCCTAAATCCACAAAGACTGTTACAACCACTCTCTCTATGGTCACTCGTACAGTTACTGAACCTGGATCCACTATCACTGTCACCAAGAACCACAAGACCAAGACCACTGTAAAGCCTGGAAAGACCACTACCGTTATTGAGCCTGCTACTACTACATCATCTCTTCACACAGCTTCTACTACTGGGTCCACTTCATCTGATGCTTCTACTTCTGCTAAATCTACTAGATCTGATTACACAACTTCCACAATCTCTGGTACCACCACTTCTACAAGCGCTGCGTCTACCACCAAGACCTTCACCGGTACTGAATCAAGCTCTACTAATGCCAAGGCCTCCACCAGTACTGAATCTAGTTCTACTAAAACAATGACCTCCACTGCCACTCAGTCCTCTTTCACTGATTCCAGCTCAAGCATGACTGACTCTGCCACCTCCAGCGTTTCTGATTATGTTACAGGTACATCCACCACAGCCACATCAGAGAGCACGGCTTCTTTTGACGCGTCTTCTACTATCACTTCTGAATCTTCCACCAAGACGTCTACCAACTCTGATTCTACTAGCAAGCATCAAGAAACAACATCTACCTCTTCTGACGAAAAGGCTTCCTCTACTACCAAGGAAAAGGAGACCACACTCACTTCTGAGGCTCATGAGACCACTTCCACGACAGAGAAGGATAACAAAACCACCTCAAGCACCAAGGGTAATAAGGAAGCTAGTTCGACTACCGAGCAAGAGCCCGCTTCTACCTCAGTTAGTCAGAAGGGTAGTTCTACCGATGACAACAAGTCCACATCAACCAAGGATAAAGAAACCACTACAAGCAAGCATGAAGATGAGCTTACCACCACCACTGCCAGGGATGAGCCCACTACTACCGCTGATCAAGACCAGGCTACTACCACATCAACCAAGCATAAGACTTCCACTACTGATGAAGATGAGCCTACCAGTACCACCAAGGAGAAAACTACCACAACCGCTAAAGAGAAGCCTACTACCACTGACGACAAGGAGGAGAAGAGCCCATCTACCAAGAGCTCAGAGGATAAGGAGACTACATCATCCAAGGATGAAGAGGACAAGAAAACCGACGCTTCCAAGGACAAGACTTCTACCAAGGATAAAGATGCTTCAACTACTAAACACAGCGATGAATAGACATCACTCCAGGTCTATTGCATGAAAAGAGCTTAGCATCTCATATGTAATTCTGGTCAATTTCTATAGCTATCATGCTTTTCTTCATTTATTTCATCTTTCTTTTCAATCAGAATCATACCAAAATAAAAGCAATTGAAATAAATCACATACATTAAGCCTCTTTATTGTTTAACTTTGTAATTCCATTTTCGTTCAGTTCTTCAATCTCTTGGCTTGATAAGCCCAAAATATCTTGTAAAACCTCGGTTGTATGTGCGCCCAAGTCAGGACCTATGTATTCATAGTTAGCAAAGGTTTGTGAGCACTTGAGACTTTTTATAATATTACCAGCCCATTCGGTTGAACCAGGAGTTGTGTTGAGAACTGGAGACATTCCAGGAACCTATGCGTTTACATGGCAGATGAATACCTCGTATGAATGAATGAAGAGACACACAGTCAATTACCTTCAAATCCCATCCTCTGCCGTCTTCCTTGGTTCCTACAGTGATATTCTCAATCATACCTCTTGCATTAATATGCTCATCTTCTACTATATCTTTGGCATCATATATCTTTCCTGCAGGCACAGACACTTTTTCTAATACGTCAAGCACCTCATCCGTGGTGCGCTCGGATGTCCAAGCAGCTATGTAGTTTTGTAAGCATTGCCCAATCTCGTTTTTCAGTGATCACACTTACAAATAGCACCATCAATGGCTGCTTGCTCTTTGACTCTATCCGAATTAACCTTGTATTTTTCGCCAGTCTATTCATCATTGTTAGCAAGTATGTACGTGTCAAACTAGATAAATCGCTCACAAGATCACTTCTTCCAATAGCATTCATAAGTCGAACATATATGCTATCTCCATTTCCACCAATGATAACATGCTTTCCATCTTTACAAGGATACGTATTTGTAGGAACAATGCCTGTCAACGTAGTTCCAGATGGCTGGCGGATCTGGTTGATGCGTTGCACACTGTCAGTATAGCTCACTAAATCACCAAACCTTTGATGTTACCTGATTGAATCGATCGTATTCAGGAACAACGCTCTCCATCATGTTGAGCATACTCTCATAAATGGCTACATCAACGACCTGGCCTGTTCTTTCGGCTTGATTTTGACTAAGCTTGTTTTTGGCTACCAACGACAGCAAAACACCAAGAGTAGCATGTAAGCCAGCCAAGGAATCGCCCAAGCTCATATTGGGTCTCACAGGAGGTTGACCTGGATGTCCATTGATGAATCTGAACCCACCCATACCTTCACACACTGAAGCGTATCCAGGTCGCTTTGAATAAGGCCCAGTCTGTCCATAGCCAGAAATGCGAGTGTAAATCAGCTTGGGATTGGCAGGATATAGGTCCTCTGTGTAGCCGTCAGTAGTCGTATCAACTCAACTCAACTCTACTGTCTTACCTGGACCTAACCCCCATTTCTCCATTGTCCCAGGCTTAAAATTCTCAATAAGAACATCCGATTCTTCGGCCAAACGTTTGACAAGTCTATTGTATGTCGCATTATAACCCTGGCATTCTCCCTCTACATCCTCCTCTCAACTTACCTGCGACCCTCCTCTGTCTTCAAGTCGATGCAAACTGATTTTTTGTTTCTTGCCATGGATCTGAACCAAGGACTCTGGCCATCACTGTCTAAATTACGCCAGATGCGGAGAGGATCACCGATTTTTGGTGGCTCAATTTTAATCTGCAGTTGATTCGA
Organism: Mucor sp. M7501; assembly: GCA_037040325.1. Classification (NCBI taxonomy): domain Eukaryota; kingdom Fungi; phylum Mucoromycota; class Mucoromycetes; order Mucorales; family Mucoraceae; genus Mucor; species Mucor sp. M7501. The sequence continues at coordinate 16,597 of JAXQGS010000318.1, read as the reverse complement.
CAGTTCAGCACCTTTGGAGTAATTGATCTTGTGAGAATATAACTTACCACCTCTAGTAAATATGATCAAATGTTGGTGAGTCGTATAGCAGACATGACACTTGTTTTTTTTTTCATTACCTGCACCGTAATAACTGTTGTCAAATCCAACAAAAAGTGCCAATCAGTTAGCATGCGAGTTGTCCTGTCTAATATGCCAACATTACCCGAGAATCGATCCACAAAATGGGCCAGCAATCAGCTAATCAAGCAACAGAAATTTTCAGTTTAGCTTTTGAAGCTGATGCTATTCATTTTGTGTTTATACCTGGCCTAATTCCAACACTCGAATTCCTTCCAGGGGCTTTGTAACTTTGGTAGCATTGAACCGTTTGGAGATGCCTACTGTCACATCAGCCGGCTGCAATACATATCTAGATATGCTTGATAGTCGCAATTTTTGGAATATTTACCTGAAGCTTTGATACTAAAGCTTAGAGTATGTCGACTGAGCATATTGGTGAAATAAAGATGAAAAGAGGAAGGAAGATCTATTCTGACATTCAGGCACTTTTTGGTTTGAGATATGCGATGAGTCTAAGCCAATCAAACTTAAGCGTTTGATGTAACATGAGCCAGCGCAGATGCGGTTACAGATTAATGTTGTATCTTTAAACGGTAGCCAATGGCTCGAAATGAGCCGCAAACACCTTCATTTCCTTCACTTACTGAGGGCCCAAATGTGAGATTTTGTTGACGGGTAGTAAAAGATCAAGTTCCAGTTAGTCTCGATCCTGAGCACTTTCTCGGCTCTGATTGAACATGGCTCAATGCCATTACTTTCCGCAAAAGGATTCGCCCTGATTCTAGTATAAATCAATTTTGACGTAACTTCTAAAGTGTTATCGTACCATTTTGTATAATTACCACTGCTTTATCACTCTCAATAGACAGTTGTCGCTGTTTTTTTTATGAATTCGGATACAAATTACAGTGGTAGATGCCCTTTATGCAAGTATGAGAAACTGTCGTAAATCCACTAAATTAAATGAAAAGCGTCTTCGAGAGCAATGCCAACAACATCTGCCTAACGGGCGCTAAAGCGGGACCCAACAATTTTCATGCACTGGCTCTCATTGGCTGTATTGTACTTACTATGTAATTGTGCTCTGTGTATCTACATTCATGTCAATTTAATGTATACATAAGGGATAGCTTTAAGGAAGTCGCTGAAAAGCTAGTGGTGTATCTGTACTGTTTGGTCTATTTAGATAGCCAATGAAAGCATAGGTTTGTCAAGCTTACTTGAAAGAGATCAGCGTCTGCATGTACACCCAATGGTAAACTATTTTCTGCTGATACACGCACCGGCTGATTATCTTAGCATTTAGAACGATAGACTCGAAACGCAATTACCAACATTGACGTCAAATGTGCACAAAACTTTATAGACTTTGCCAATTATGTTAGAGTGAGTGACCCGTTACTATATGGCATACATGTAGCGTGATTTCATTCGATGCATCATGAGCAGCGTTTCATACAAATACGAGTGTGCCATCATTAGGAGAGATCAAAGATCTTTTGAAACGGATAGAGCGGCTTTCATGTTCTGGTCACACCTGATAAATGCGGAAGTCCAATAAAAAGTAACCCCCGGAATGAATTGTGCTATAATTTATCAATACGCGCCCATGGATGGCAGTACATTTTTTTGTTTTTTCCTCTATTCTTGTATCTCTTTGGATTGCGACCAAACTCAATAATTCACTAGTAAGTACCGCACTTGGCGCCTTGAAGAGATGGCACCAATGTTGATGTAAATGCAAGATTGCAGTAGTATCACACACACATTTAGAATGAGCTCATCCATAAGATTAACGGGGCGTAGAAGCGACACTGATGTTGTGTTGACAGAAGATATTGCAAATGCTGTAAGTTGGGGCAAGAGGAGCACAGCGAAAGAGAGACTCAAGTTAACCGGGAAGATATAGCTAAGAGTGGAATTACCTCGACGTTATCGCCTAGCACCCGAGATGACGCTATTATACAGTCTGGACCAGCACGGCATCAGCTTATCCTCGCTCTATCGTTTGGTGAAAGCCAACAAAGGACCATGTGTGCTAGTGATAAAGGATGCAGATGATAATGTACAGTCGGCAATGTGTTACTGCAGCATCGATATTCATCGTGTGTCATTGTGTAGGTGTTTGGAGCATTCTTGAACGAACCTTTGAGGCCAGGAACTCGCTATTACGGTACTGGTGAATGGTAAGTTCTCTAGTGAAGGAAGAAGGAAAGGAAGGCTGCTGAATTGCATGAATCTTGCTAGTTTTCTGTGGAAATGGAATCCAACGGAATCCCAAATCAAAGCTTACAAATGGACTGGCAAAAACGAGTACATGATCCTTTCAGACATAGATTTCATAGCGATTGGCGGAGGGTAAAGTACATTAGTGCGCACTAGACAAGATGGCACTAACATGTCCTGCACTAGGGAGGGCGTATTCGGCTTGTGGATAAACTCAGAGTTGGAGAAAGGTTACAGCCAGACTTGTCCTACTTTTGATAACGAAAGATTATCGCCAAAACCCGAGTTTGAATGTGTAGAATTGGAAGTTTGGGGATTTCGTATTTGATGACATTTTGGTTGTATTATGCTATAGATTTTTTTTTTGCTGTGATAAAGAAGCCATTCTATTTAACATGTCGTTGGTGTGGGATTTCTTATCTAATCTGTTTGTATAAGGAGAATTTACATTGTTTGCGTTGTGTTCAGGTGTAACTCTCGGGAAAAAGTCTCGGGCAATCTCACTAAAGTCGCAGGAAAAATAATTCTTCGACACACACACACACAGAAATGATGCTGGATGTCAGGCACTACGCCATGTATGAAGGACCACATCACTACAAAGTAATCACTGCGCTAGCTATTTCAAAAAGCTCAAGCAATCGGGTTACGTTTATGCATTGCTCAGCATGGTGAGATGGGGCGCCACTGCTGGGACGAGTAGAGACTGCAACATACATGATTAGTGAACGTCTTGTCTGCGAGAGCTACAATTGTTCAAGGCTTTGCTTGAAAATGACATTTGGTGACCATGAATCCGGGAAGTTAGTGCTGCCTTGACGAAATCTACGTACTGCGCAGGCAATAGCGGCCGCTACTTGACTACTATAGCCGTGCTAATAGAAATCAGGTTCAATGAGATGGATGTCCATACAGCTTCAGTAAACCGCCACACTCTAACTGCCCTGTTCCAATAAATGGGCATGACATTTCTTTTCAAATGAAGCAAAAAAAGAAAGAAATGAGTGAAAAGCAAATCTCAACCATTCATGGGGCAAAAACCAAGTGCAAGCCATAGTTTGGGGCGTGGATAAAGATACCATTCGTGTTTTGCTGCTGCTACAGATGAAGATGTCGTGCAACGAGCAGAGAACGCTGCCAGCGTATAGTACTGAATCAGCATTGCATCTGAAAAATGTCCATATAAGATGGATCATCATTACACAAGTAAGATCTGATATGGTTTTGATAAGATTTGCTCTTTCAAATTGCGTTCAAATCATCGGCAGCTGTTGCATCAATGGACATGCAACGTCCTCCTTTGATAGAGGACCTTCTAGTAACGGCCACCTGCTCCAATGCATAGGCACGCGTGCCAATGGATTCGGCAGCCCAGACAACGATTTGTAGCAGAGTGTTTTTTTCATCGAAATGTCGAGTTTGTTCAGGGTCCACTTATTTGACGTCTCCTCATCAGGGTCCAATCAAAAGTAGATGCAGGAGATGCATTTAGCCCCAAAACTGATAAATGCTCAACGTTTGATTGGCTGTGTTGGCTTTTGCGCAATATTGTTCCGTGGAGAGGTCATTCAGGCTTAAGCCAGTCCTTTTGATTCCATCATCTCTGCCCATGTTGCTAATGGGAAACGTGTCACTGCGTGTAACTAAACAAAGGGTTGTCATACAGGAGAAAAAAGCAAATAAAAGTTGGGAAAACTCTGAAATTGCCCATATGGAAAAATGCAAGCTACCATTGCCGTGATCAGATGGGATGCTTAATCATTCTCTTTTGTTTGTGTGTGCATGTGTTTTTGTGTGTCAATCAAGACCATCCTGCAGCCATGGTTGGGGATTGGTTTACCTGACCAAAAGATGAATTTCAATTTCGGGCGTAAATCAAAAATTTAACCTTTTGGATTGTAATAACAGGATATGATGAAAGTGCTTATAAATACGTTATTACGCAAATTAGACCACACTATATAAAGCTGTCTTCTTTTTTTCTTTTTCTTTCTTTCTTCTCTCTTTACTCTATTTCACCTTTTAAAATGACCTCTGCTGTTCAATTGCTCCGTGATCAAGTTGCCAAAGAGCTCCAAGGCTCTGCCACCATCATCGGTAAGTGACACATTCATTTCCCCCCTGCCACTTGCAAGATTAGATCAGCCTAACATTGCCATTCACACTAGTGCTCGGTGCTTCTGGCGATCTCGCCAAGAAAAAGACCTATCCTGCCTTGTTTGGCCTCTACCGCAACGGCTTCCTGCCTGAAAATGTCCACATTGTCGGCTACGCACGTACAAAGATGGATCATGAGGAGTACTTGAAGCGTGTTACCCAATACATCAAAGTGGGCGACGACCAAGCTAAATTAGAGGAATTCAAGTCTATCGCTAGCTATGTCTCTGGTCAGTATGACGACGATGCCTCTTACCAGAACTTGGACAAGTTCATCCAAGAGAGCGAGGCCAAGCGTGGCGTTCAGAGCGGTAAGAAGAATCGTGTCTTTTACATGGCCCTGCCTCCCTCTGTGTTCATCCCTGTCGCCAAGGGATTGAAGCGTAATGTGTATGCAAAGGACGGTAGCAACCGTCTCGTGGTCGAGAAGCCTTTCGGTATGGACTCTGAGAGCTCAAATCACCTTGCCAGAGAATTGGGCGCACTCTTCACGGAGAATGAGGTGAGTCATTCCACCATGTACTACAGCCTGGATTTTCCTTTTTACTGACTGTAATACAAAATCAAATACAGATCTATCGTATTGATCACTATCTCGGTAAGGAAATGGTCAAAAATGTCATGAACCTTCGCTTTGCCAATGTCCTGTTTGGCCATGCATGGGACCGCACTTACATTGACAATGTGCAAATTACCTTCAAGGAGCCCTTTGGTACTGAGGGTCGTGGCGGCTACTTTGATGAGTTTGGTATCATTCGTGATGTGATTCAAAACCGTAAGTGATTGCATATGAGGGTGGGAAAATGGGACAGATAAGCGCTAACACAAACAACAAACACATTGCAGATTTGCTCCAGGTTCTCACATTGATCGCCATGGAGAGACCCATTTCCACAGACTCTGAAGCCATTCGTGACGAAAAGGTCAAGGTTCTCAAGTGCATTCAGCCCATCGCCATCGAGGACACCCTTCTGGGCCAGTATGTGGGCGCTAACGGAAAGCCTGGCTACCTCGAGGACGAGACACTCAAGAACAAAGACAGCCTCACACCTACTTTTGCTGCTGCAGTATGCTGGATCAACAATGAGCGTTGGGAGGGCGTTCCATTCATCTTGAAGGCTGGTAAGGCCCTGAACGAAGCCAAGGTGGAAGTGCGTCTCCAGTTCCACCACGTTGCTGGCAACTTGTACGGCGACTCTGCTCGCAACGAACTTGTCATCCGTATTCAACCCAATGAAGCTGTCTACATGAAGTTCAACAACAAACAGCCTGGCTTGTCTTACCAAACCATCCAAACAGATTTGGACTTGTCTTATCACTCTCGCTATGCCGATTTATCTATTCCCGATGCTTACGAATCACTTATCCTTGATGTCTTGCGTAACGACCACTCCAACTTTGTGCGTGATGATGAGCTTGACCGTGCCTGGAAGATTTTCACCCCCTTGCTTCACAAGATTGACGGACACGATGCTGATGTGCAGATCAAGCCTTACGAGTATGGCTCCAGAGGCCCCAAGGAATTGGATGACTTTGTTAAAAAGTACGGCTACCACCGCGACACCAAGGTGAACTATCAATGGCCCCTCCAAAACGTCAACCCCTCTGCCAACAAGCTTTAGACTCTCCTCTGTGTCTTTTGTGAATACTCTTTGTGCATCATCTCATCCATCCACACTTCCCAAACTCGTCTTCTTATTGTTTAGCTTTTTATATCCCTCAATCTTATCTGGATCTCTTGTACTGTAATCAATCTGAAAGGTGTCTTTTCATCTTTTATACATATATATTTTTGACATTAATAAAATAGGCCATTAATGCGCTTACAAATGCTGTATCAGACTTTGTGCTTCCTGATTTTTAATCAAATTACGCTGACATGTATTAAATTTTTGTGCGACTTATGCAAACAGATTCATGGGAAAACTAGGCAATTTAAGCTTTGATTGCCTGCATTTAGTAAGTCTCTTCAAGAAACTGACATGTATTGTGTCCAACCTTTGAGCTTTGAGTCATCCGAAATCGTGAAATCTTATGTAAAGCACTTTTTTTTCCCCCCAAGTAATCATGATTCAACTGAAATCTAATGTCGGTAAGCCATGGCCCGATTTTTCTCTCTCTTTCAAAAATATCAATGTGGGTTTCATGGAAGTTTATAGTATTATATAAATGTATAGGAAATGCAAACAAAATAAGGGGGTTGTGGTAGTGGTAATGGTATAACATAGTGAATTAATAAAATTTCATACAAAAAAAAAAAAAGGATTATCATGCGTAACAGAAAAAGGCACATAATTTCATAGATAGAGTGATTCAGTTTAGCCATTTTCTGGTTGGAGAATCATGTTGGGTTGTTGTTTTATGCTTGTGATTAATATATTTCGATGCTCTTGGCGCAGGAGCTTGCTGCTTTGAACTTGCACTAGGGCCTGTAGTTAAAGCAGCAGGAGAGGAGGATCTCGAGACAGAACGCTGCATTGAATAGCGTCTATTTGGTATAGGAGATGTGGAAGGAGATGAATGAGGTTTGATGGTAGTAGTTGATGTGGTTGAATTATATAAAGTAGGTGATGATGACAGTCTTCGTGAGCTATTCAAGGTGCCATTGATATGTATCGACGGGGTGGTAGATGCATTGTTTATGCTTCCAAGTGATATCCTTCTTGATACTTTCTGCTGATGTGAACTTTTTGTGCTCGAGCTTCTGTCTCCAATGACTGATCTGGGTCGACCATGAGGAACAGTGTCACTCCGTTTCATGTTCCTGTATTGGCCTGTATTGCACACTGTAAGTTCCGCCTCGTCCTTTCTACTTGCAAATAATTACCATCAATGTCGGTAATGACACGACCTGAAACCTTTTTGGTTTGCGTAACAGCAGATTCAGCTTGTTCGATGAGTTCCAATAGCATGGACCGGATCCGTTCAAAGGCGGCATCTTCGTCTTGCAGGTATCGCTCTAGATCAGTTGGCTCGAGTATATCGGGAGAGGACTTGAGAGAATGAGGTTAGTAAAAGCAGAGAAGTTGAGCAAAATAAAAAGGTCATATGGCCGTTTATTTAATATATATAAATATAATACCATAATACCATTTTTGCTGGAACTTGTGTCTAAGCCGGGAGTCAGTGGCCTCTCTATCCTGCATGAACAATGAGCGTCGAAAATCCTCTCTTTCATACCCGCCCCTTTATATCACACTTACGCAGCCAGCCTATCCTGTAAATCACTGATCGTATTTGATTGCTCCTTCACTACGGTTTCCAGCGTTTGATTCAAGGTCAACAATGATTTCTTTTCAATCTCTAGATCCTCGATCTGCAAAACAAGAATCATCCTGAGCATGACATCCACCGTATTTGATGCAAACACATACCTTTCGATGCACTCTGGCATCCTCTACTGGCTGTGGTTTCGGCTGTACTGCCATTGTGCCCCTCAATAAAAATGATCCCAAGCCTCCACTCATGATGCCAAATCCAGGTGTAAATGATGAGGGCATTCTATGGGTTTTTTGATGTGTCTCCTCTTCAGTGGCCCTTGAGGCAGTGTCCATCTGTGTATGGTCGTCAATATCGTCTATGGCCATATCTATATCATCCAGTTCGTCGTCATCATCATCCCCAGTTTCAGCATGATTGTTTTCATCATCATCACCATTCTCATCATCAGCGTTGTCTAATGTGGTAATACCATTCTCCAAATCGGTCTGTATTGTAGGACGACGATTGAAATTAGACAAGTTGATTCGACTTATTACCAAGGGGGGTTGTTGCTGAGATTGCTTTTGATGCATATTTTCGAAAGGATACTGGCTAACGCTGGCCTTTGTAAGTGTGTTGGCAGAAGATTGGCAAAAGAAGGAAAGTCCCGGACTAGTTTCAGAAGAAGGCTGGCGTATCATGGGAGTAGTCGTTGTGGTATTATGGTGAGTTGGTTGGGTATTATAGACAGTATTGCTGGTTGTAGTTGTTGACGCGGTTGAAAAGGTACAAGAGGAAGAGTTGGTTGATGATGAAAAATTAGGCTGTCTCTGTATTATTTGTGAAGGCGAGAACTGGCTGGAGAATAAATGTTGCTGCTGCTGCTGCTGCTGTTGTTGTTGTTGTTGTTGTGGGTGTTGGTGGTGGTGGTTGAACGGACGGATAATATTGACAGCCTTCGGGTTAGGCGTCAGGTCCTTTGTTAGCATTTGAGATTAAATGGCTCGAAATTGTCTATTGCGCTATTCACTCTGAAATCAAGCAAGATGGTAGACGAACAAACAAAACAAATGTGAAAAATAATGAGATCAAGCAGAGAAGAAAAAAAGGAAAGAGAGAAGGGGAAATATGAAATTAAAAATATGGCCTGGAAATAAAACTCAAAAATCAGATACACATGTGTTGAGCAGCATATCTTTCCGTAGTAGTGAAAAAAATTGCTTTTGAGCATTCTGGTTTCCCCTCTCTCGATCATCATAGAATACAAATAGTAATACCAACTGTTCATGTACCATTTCAGTCTTTCAACATTTTATCATTTCTCGGCTGTTGTGGTATTGTGTATCTTGGTAATTCCGCAATTGCCACACACAACACATACACACCGCAAAGCCAGAAGAAAAAATCAGGTACAGGATCAAAAGATCCACGAGTAATCATATTTTGACATATTCTACTTGAAGTATATATATACAAAGCGTCTGTGCGGAAGGAGAAGGGGGACAAAGTTACAGGGCAACTCCCCAATTCCATGTAATACTCATTCCGTATTTTTTTTTTTTTATTTAGCTTTCCTTCTTCAAAAGAGTAAACAAAAGTCTGCTTTTGGAAGGTTTCATTCTGGCACATTTATAGTTTATAGATGAATGCTAAACAACCCTTTACATATTTTCATAGAGTATCTCGTGTGTATAAAGAGCCTCTTTTGACGCTTCCCCCTTAGGTGTGTCCATTGGCATGTGATGGCATCTGTTCAAACTATGAAGCTTCAATCTCTCTGCTTGTTTTGATGTGTATATATATATATATCGATACATCTCAAAGAATCTAGTGAAGGCAGTCCTTGGTGATTGGTGTGCTCAATGATAGTGCCGCAACCTTTTACTTAATTCTGCTGCATTTCGCATTGGGATTTGCATTTGGCAGAGCAATTTGCAATTATCCAAACCCATCAGATATACAAATATGAGCAGGATAATCAAAAGACACTAGAACAGCTAAATTATAGTATCTTTTAGTTTGTATATCTTTTTTTTTATTAGCTGTGCAAGCAAGATTGACTTCACGAGGAAGGCAATAGTAGCAGAACATCTCACCAAAGCTGTCATTTGAACCCAGGAAACATGCCCAATAACGAGGAGAGACCCTTAGCATATATACTCAAATGTTACATTTCAAAATGCAGCAGCATGCAATTGGAACCTACAGGGTGCCGCCGGCAGAGATTGAGCGTTGCAAAAGCAATTAGACGTCTACAGTGTTGTTTGTCATTCATAAAAGGTGGTCGTCAGGGCAAAAAACCAGCCTGTCTGGGATTGAATTTAGAGCTGCCACTGGTCCTTCAGATCGTTCGGTTGGACATCCAAAACCCTTTCAGGGGCAATTACACAACATTTTTATACTCGAACAACAAGTGTTTCTCTACACTTTTAGATGTAAAATTGAACGAGGAATCTGATGGTAGTAATTTCAAAGCGATGACTTTAGTCTGTGAAGAGTAACTGTCAAAAAATGCAAAACACGTTTTTGGAGAAAAGGTCTACAAACACTATAGTAAATTGGTCGTAAGACACTTTTATATGCTCCAATGCGTTTTTACGATTGTTTTGAGCATAGAAATACCTTAGTAGAAAACACCGTTTTCGAGGTGAAAACCTCCATCATTCAAAATTATCAATTTTTCCCTTGCTACCACAAGGCAAAATTTGCCAGAAATCGATCATCAACTCGATCCCCAAAAGATTGCTGAAAAGTGATCCCTAACCTAATGTCAGGTCGTAGAACACGATTAGACCTGTTTTAAGGCCGATATTGCGCTTCGTTGGTGAGATACAAGCGATTTAAAGTCTTGATTTTACAGTGATAAATACATTTGAGGGCTGTTTACGGAAGATTGCGCTTATTAACATCTGGTCTGATGGTCTGTAGTGTATCATCTAGCGAAACAGTGCCTTATGCGCACAAGAGGGACACACAAGAAGCTTGGATCGAGTTTGACATTGCCTCAATTTCAGATGTGTTGTACTATGCTTGCTCCTTTGAGACACATGCCAGCAGAGGCGAGAGATTTGCTGATCAGAATTATGCGACTGCAATGAAGTTCAAGGCAAATATCAGGGCTCACAATTAAGCATTGAGATTCACGTCTAAGTATCGAGTTGATACACTAATCTAAACTAATTGATTGACATTGTGTCAATTGGCGGATAACCGAAGGTGGGATACCTCCCGCCTAACTCTTTGAAAAACCTTTCCTTACTATTAGAAGCTACATCTCGTCAAACAAATGATTTATTTCTTCTGATTCAACATTAGATTAATCGGGCAAGCCCGCTGTAAGCGCGAGCTGTGCACCCCCATTAGAACGAAAGTCGAAAAATCACCGTAGCGAAGCGTAGATCGACTTTTTCACCGTAGTTCGGGGGTGGATTACAGCTCCCAGAGAATAAAATGAGGCCTCAGGTAATTAATGGTATGTGATGGGGCATTTTCCTTTGCGGTCCTTGGTAGTAATTAAGAGAAATCTCGGTTTAAATGGTGCAAATAGCAATCTTCGATGGTACGAATAGTAATACCCTTAGTTTGAATAGGAAATGGCAGTGCAAGAAGAAAAGGCTGGTCAGAATTCTTCTTAACGCAGCTTCTGGGTCCTGAGTCCGGTCAATTAGTTGGGTAATTGGCTACTGATGATTGAATACTAGATGGCCTTCAAGATCATCAAGCCCATTCAGTATAGGAACGCTTTGAATATACAGTAGTAAGGAATCAGCTACTGAATATCTCAATGATTGCATCAAAGAATGTCTCACTGTGCAGCTGTATCATAAGCATATCATTTTCAATTTGTTTTTCAATGCTATAGTTACACTCGCATTTCCTCTTTTTTATAAACAAGGTTTTGTTCTGGCTTGGACGTCCCTGCGCTTTTCATGTGCAAGATAATATTTCTACAGTCAGAGCAACCTCCTGTATCAGAATCAAAATCATTTATACGGGTACTCGTTTCTGCGACTTGCCTATCCCGGACAAATGCCCTGTACCATGTCGCTGTTGTCCACGGTAGCCTCTGCTGTTGTGTCTTCCATTTCCTGCCCCTGGCGTACAAAATAATCAAACACACCATAAAAATGTAGCCCAAACCCTCTGATTTAATATGTCAAAACATTTTATTAATTTAATTGATACAAAAACTACGTAGTAGCTTTTACAAACTATTCTTCGATAGGATAGTTGTATCGTTCTCTCCAGAGCTCCGATACCTTTCGTTCGTTACCGAGATTAGTGCTATCCAAGGCACTCAAATCAGACAAACCACCTTCTCTGTGGTCCTCGTTTTCTTGATTTTGTGTCAATTCAAGGAACATGTGAAGCCAAGACATGGAATTCCAGATGGTAAAGTACTCTTCTGTTACACACTTCTTTGCATTAGCACTCATCTTGGCGTGCAACTCAGGCTCCTTGAAGAGTCTATACATTGTATCAGCAACAGCCTGGTAATCGCCAATGGGCACGAGGAAACCATCTTGGTCGCTCTTGATTTGGAGAGGGATACCACCAGCTCTATAAGCAACAACAGGAACACCCTTATGCAGAGCTTCAGTTACCTTGACCTCGAAACCTTCTCTATGAGATAATTGCAGTGCAACATAGGCACCACGCATAATCATGTTTAGCAATTGATCAGATGCGGGTAAGCGGACAGCAATGATATCACTTGCAATGGTAGAGAACTTGGCAGATTCGATAATAGACTGAGCTTGTTCAAAGATGATGGTACCATCAGGGTCATCGATACTGCCATGACCGCAAATAACGAGTTGAGGGATACGAGAGTCTTCGAATTCACCATCCATCTTCTCACGCAACAAACGATAGGCCTCGAGCACATCAGGGATACCCTTGGATGGATCGAAACGAGCAACTTGCACAATATAGGGTCTATACCAGTCAACTTCGTTCACACCCAAATCGACACAGACACGATTAAAGACAGATTGGTAGTAAGTGATACACCAGTCATTCATGGGCTTGTTCAAACCGTCCAAAGGATCAGTAGCAGCAGGGAGTAGAACGGTGTTTCGAGAAGGAACGACATCTGGAACGAAGCCCTTGATAGGGTGAGCAACAAAAAGATCAGCTTGTTTGATGAATTGCCACAAGAAGCTAAGGTGTATATAGAGCGTCAATAAGAATGTCTTGTACAAGCACATGTGATAAAGACTTACTTCCAAGTGTTGGCAGTGGAGCCTTCTGGTTCGTTCTTGATCAAGTCGGATCTGATTTCAATGTGGGACCTGAAGATGATTCTTGTGTTTGGAGCATGTTTGCGGATGTGAGGGATGATACCACAAACTTAATTATGAAAAAGACAGAAATGTTAACAGTTGTACCACACCAAACAGTTACACATGCTGTTACCTTGAGGGTCGTCAATGACAATAACATCAGAGTTCTTGATGGGACCTTTGTCGTCTAACCAGAATCTGTTTACATTTTCATCAGACCAATCGATGAAGGTTTGTTTATCCTCGTCGCTCAGCCAGACGTCAGGGGCAGCGACACCTTGAAGGACGTTGTGGAACTTTCTCTTGGTAATGTCAAATACCTCGGGCTTGGGGCGAGCAACGTACCCTACACAGAAAAAGATGTTGGTACACACTGCTCAGCATCACATCAAAATATGGTATTACTTACAATGGACCTCGACATCGCTGAGATGAAGGAATCTCAATAAGGCATGGCGCATCAAAGCGACTGAATTCAGAAGTCAAGATTAGAGTTGTGGGAAATAGCTAGTATATAGTCTGTGTGTGTTTGCTTACCTCCGCCACCTTGAGGGGTTGAGTTGAAATAAGACACTCTTAATTTCTTCTCCTTGAACGTAGTGGCCATCTGTTGAAACACATCCCAAGTCTCCTTGCAGACAGTGTTTTGGTAGTCGATTTGCTTGACCATATGGATAATATGATTGAAATCAACTATAAACAAGTGTCCAAAAAATGGTACGATTTTTCAGTATTGATTCTTCACATGATGAACACTAGTCAAATATACCACATACCTTCAACCTGAAAGATCCCAATTCAGAAAATGAGGTAGCACAAAAAGCGATAAACGTCAATATGATGTTAAATTTAGACAGAACAAAAAAACAAACCTCATGTCGATAGCCAACAGAAATACGGGGCAAGTTCCCAGGGTACTTGGGACTCAACCACATTACAGCCTTTCTGACAGCAGCGCTTGCACGCTCATCGGGAGAAGTGCCATGAGTGTGCACACGGAATGGGATGGCATCCAGGTCTTTCCAGTAATCAGTCATGGTAGAGCACTCTTCGAGATCCACGAAGTCTTCTTCGCCTTGGAGGAAACCTTTAGCAATGTCATACGAACAGGCAACGAGCTGAACCTTGTAGTTTTGGGCCATAGCATACAGTTCAACCACACCGTGCAGTTTGGTGAATGCCTCGAGAATGACTTCCTTGGTAGTCTTGGAGGCATCATGGGTCATTAAATCACCTTCATAGTAATCAGTGGAATACATGCCGTCATGTACGGAGAGAGCATAATAACTAGTTCTATCATCTCTAATCTCTACATCAATACCGAGATAGACAGGCAAAGGGACATGAGCAACAGAGAAGCGACGAGATGTTCTTCTAATTGGGGCCTTGGTAGGGTTTGGTGGCATTTTCTTTTTTCAGTAATATAAATATATGATGAAAAGAGAAAAAATAATCCAAATCGATGGAAGCCTTTATATTTTATTTTCTAGCCTAATTCACGTGAAATGTTGGTTTCAGAAAGCAAAAAAATCTGCGAGCACCATGTATTAAATGTGCATTGCATGAATTTAATCACTGATTGGCTGATGTGGCTTTCCTTATTTGGACGATAAGTATCTCGATCCTTTTTTTTTCCATAGAAAAAGAAGCCAAGGCATGTCCATTTAGACATTCTCTTTCTTCTTATTTTCTTCTATAGCTCTTCTTTTTTTTCTCATCATCTGTTATAGCCCTTATTTTTGATGGGTAATACTCATTCAGCGGTCCCTCACAATGGTAGATTGTCAAGGAAATTTTCACGCCAGTCTAGAAAAGACGATACACTACCACATATTCACATTACGAACGATGCTCAGACGCACAACAAAAAGTACAAGGAATCATTGCCCCCCTCACCCAACAGCAGCAGCGACCCAAAACCGACGTCCAGCAACAAGACAATAGATGAAGTGGCAGCAAGCAGGGGATCAAAGTACATTTCGCCTGATAACGAGGAAGAGCTGGACAGACTCGTTCAAATCGTAAGTTGTATCTACATGCCTAGACGATTAAGTCTGTCATAACATCCCTGGATGGAATTTTTGCTCCGTAGCATTTCATATACAAGTATCTGTTTGGTGCTAATTTCTCGGCTCCAGTAAAAGATCTTTTATCCAGCAATCAGTCAAGGAGAAACTCAAACAGTAGTCATCACCAATGGATGCAGGATTCGCCGTCGATGCTCACTTTATCGCCACCGAGAGTATTGGATATTGCTTGCGGCAATGGCACATGGATCTTGGAGATGGCAACGGAATTCCCAGACAGCCAATTCTACGGCCTCGACATCCTAGCAAACTATCCGACTACAGTCAAGCCAGCAAATACCTTTTTCTGTCAATATGACATACTTGATCCAAAAGGTTTACCATACCCAGACGATTACTTTGATTATATCCATATGCGTCAAGTGTATTCCTGTTTCTCGGAACAGGATTGGGTGGTAAGAATAGATAACACGTAACGTACAACGTCATTTCTCACATACAAAATCACACAGACGGTAATGAAGGAAATCAGGCGTTTACTAAAACCCGGAGGCTATGTTGAACTGCGAGAGATTGACCCAATGCTGAATAATATGGGGCCGATTACCAGCAAATTTTTCTCCAAATGTAAGCCTTTGCTTTGTTGTTACAATATGACATCATTTTCGAATTCATCTCCTCATTATTCCTCGGTTTTAGTCCCTTTGTTGATGAAAAAGTGGCATGGTGTGAATATTCTGTGGGCACGGCGCATGTTTGACATTATAAGTGGCGTGGGTGAGATGGTCGATGTGCACAGGCAGGTCAATGCATTGCAGTTTGGAACTTCAGGGCCTATAGGAAACATGATTCAAAACTCCTTGCGATTGGCGCTGAAAAGCTTTCGTGCCTTTTTCGAAAAGCACAACAGTTTACCCGGCGCAGACTATGACAGAATCATTGACGACATTGTGGAAGAAACCAACAAGTATCGTTCGTATTTCAACTACTATTGCTGCTGGGGAAGAAGCCCCGTGTACGAGACAGCGTACCATTACCAGGAACGGAGATGCCGTAGCAGTGGCAGCAGCGACGAGACACCGATGTGCTATTCAGTTACCAACAACAACAATATAACACCAGACTTGGATGCCAATGCCAATGCCAACGACATGGCGTCGTCTTTGACAATGCGTAAACGGAGCGAAACGGAGACAGAACCTGAGCACGATAAGAATGATACGCCCATGTCCTCCTCTAATATCCTGACAATTTACCCATCATCCGATCAACATCAATACCACCACATGGTCTCATTAGGAGAAGAAAATGTATCTGACATTGATCAATTCGCTGAAGGATACGAAGATTAATCCCTGTAAATATGTACATGACTATAATAAATATTCTACGTTATCTGATCTGCCAATGCAGAAATTATAATCGAGATTAAAGTTGGGAGGCACTGTTTCAACAAGAAGACCTTATATGGTTTAACCTTTTATTTGACACATTGATGCTCATAAAAATTTGTTCAGGGGTTTTTTCTGCTATTCCTTCTTTATGACTCAACACTCTAAAGAGCTCTTTCGCGTAAACATCACTACCCCTAAGGTGACAATTACGCCCCTGCTTATTATATCACAAAACCCTACTACC
>JAXQGS010000317.1:0-24199 GCA_037040325.1 Mucor sp. M7501 | reverse complement strand
TTTTCACCTCAAAAATGAAGTTTTCTACTAAGGTGTTCCTATGCTCAAAACAATCGTAGAAACGCATTGGAGCATATAAAAGTGTCTTCGGATCAATTTACTATAGTGTTTGTAGACCTTTTCTCCAAAAACGTGTTTTGCATTTTTTGACAGTTGCTCTCCACAGACTAAAGAGATCGCTTTGAAGCTAACACCATTGGATTCCTCGTTCAATTTTACATGTATACGTCTAGAGAAATACCTGTTGTTTATATAATAAGATTTTGTGTAATTGTCCCTGAAAGGTTTTCGGATGTCCAGATGCGGATCTGGAGGACCATTTGGGATGATGATCTCTGAAATTCAATCCCAGCCCTGGCTGTATTTTGCCTTTGCAACCACTTTTTGCATAGTAAAAGACATTATAGACGTCTAAAATTGCTTTCGCCACGCTCAGTCTCTGCCAGTGCTTTCTGTAGGTTCTAATTGCATGCTGCTGCATTTTGAAATCTGACATTTGAGAATACAACACATCAAGAGTGATAGCAGATTCACCCATCATTTAGGCTCTTACTCCAGTCACAAGCACACACACACAAGAACCACTATTCAACAATAGCACTCATTTAAATTAACGCGATCCTTCTTCTTCCCCCATACACATTCTTATATCGATTATGTCAGAGATCACGAATGGCGATGAAAGTCTTTCTTCAACAACCGTTGAACTGGATGATACAGTTGAAGTGAAAAAAGTCAATCGTCCTGATCTTGTGGAGATCAATGATGCGTTTGACGATTTGGAAATCAATCCAGTGCTAAAATCTATTGCAGAAACAAACGAACTTGTCATCACCTGGCAAGAGCTGCAAAAGATCCTAGATTCGTTGATCAAAAAGGTATGTAACTGCATTGGCTATATACTGGATGTTCAATGGGCTCTTATTTGGCTTTTAGCAACATGAAATCATGGAGGATAAAATCAATGATGAAAACGCCAAAAAAGATGCAGAGGATTTGGCTGCCAAGATTAGCCACAGCATCAATGATCACTCAAAGTAAGCTTATAACATGCCAAACCAACGACATGTGGCTGATTACACTGGTGTTAGTTGCCCGTTCACCATTCAGCGATTATGCGAGCTTGTCATTGAACCAAAAAAGTACTACAAAATGTACGTCAAATACTTGCGTGCCGTGGAAAAGGTAATACAGTATATCCAAGACGCTATCATGACACAATATACGCCGTTGACGCCTCTTCTTTTCAGGTCCTATTAGTTACATCATACTGGGAAGACTATGATCATTCAAACGATAAAGACACAGCCATGGAAGAGACTACAACTAGCGAGAAATTGCTCCCCTCATTTAACAATTGCATCGAGCTCGAACCACATAATTTCACAGCAAGCGAGCCCATTGAAGAAGACACAGTCGACAATGAAGAGCAAGGCGAGGATATTGCCGATAGCGCAGAGGAAGTGGTGACCGATCGCATCGACCCAGAGACCAAGGACGGAATCAAAAAGACACTCAAACGAGAGCCCATTGAAGTGGATGGTGGATCTGAAAAGAAGGTTAAAAATGAAAATTCCAACGCCAATGACAAACAACAAGACACGAAGAAAGAGAACATCATAGAACAGGAAGAAGCCGTGATTGAAAAAGTAGAATTCAGCACTGCTCCCAACACACCTGCGGCAACAGAAGGTGCCAGTGAAGAGAGCAAGATGGATCTGGATTAAAGGCATAATGGAGAGATGCTATACTGTAAATTCATGCACATGTGGGCGTAAAAGAAGAATAAAGTATCGTATGTATATATATATATACCGTTTCCTTCATTTTTTTCGGGTAAATCATGTATGACTCGGTTAAAGCAAAACAGCATCCTATATCTCGGGACCATCATCAAACGAAGAAGAAAAACAGACTCCAGAGATATTTAAGAATGCAAAGGAGATGCACATCTGTGTGTTTTTGCCGAGATTTCCCTGATTCAACAGGAAAAAAAAAGGATCATCGTGAATACACACTATAGACCAAATTAGAATGATTCTATTTTCAGGAACCTCTGAAAAACTTATTGACAACAATCGAGGAATGACATTTGTTTGTTTCTTGTGTTTGGAGCCGATGATCTACTGTTGTTGGGCTGTATATACTATCATATACACAATGAGAATATCAAAATAGTGGACTTTTTTATGCATAATAATAATGTGGCATTCCATGTACCGATTTACGATTTTATTGTCATTATTCCAAGCGAGTAGATTACAGTTTGATGCAATCATTGCGCATACATACGGCAGGTATGGATTCGACTAGATCTTTGGTACCACTACTGCTGTGATCCGACTTGCAACAAGCCTGACGCCACAACAGCCATATGTATAACAATGTTTGCTTTTATAAAATATGTAAGGCATACAATAACAACAAACTTAAATTTTGGGAGCAGCATTCTTTGCTATCTTCTCATTAAGAATAACGAGGCATATTGGATGGCATAAATTTAATGCTATCAGGAATGGAAAAAAACTAGGGAGAAACTAGTAAAATTGGTACATGAAGAGTAAATAATACACAAGATCTCCGTGCACTGCATTGGATTTGGGGTAGTAAACAGAGTTCTGTTACATCTCTATTATCCACCTTTTTTTTTTTTCATCATGAGTAAGACACTCCTATTTCTCGCACAAAAAACGCCACGCTTTGTTATTTTAACTATTCATTACTATTGCATTCGATCCTGCATTCATTTCGTATTCAACGCTAGCCATCGTCTTTACTCTAAAGAACACCATCAGAATGTGGTCTGAACAAAGTCAGGTTGAAATATATGTACCACAACAAAGCTGTACAAGGTGAAAAAATTACATCTTTTTCTAGCTGAACAAATGCATTGAATTTGAGTCCATAAAAGGCTTAATTAAGTGAGGGATCCACCATCTGTTTCCCTTCTTCTCCTTCCCCTTGAGAGATCTTGATGATAATCCCATCTTGTTCAATGTACAGAAGCATCAACCAGATCCCCGGAACATGGGCTAGAATTGATTTTTTTTCTTTTTTCAGAGAGAGCCTATTAAAGGAGACATTTCAGACACCTAAAAATTGTTGTCAACTATACTATACACAACACTTTGCTGGAGAGCAAGACAAAATAAGAAAACCCAAGTAATCTTTTAAATAAGTTGGCTGTAAATCTAATGTATAACGTTATAGTATAGCAAAACTGCTAGTAAACAAAAGGTTAAAATCTACTGCTCAACTTAATTGTGTATTGCGATTTCTCCTTCATCGAGTTTTGTACATCTTTGTGTGTCCATTCATGCTCTCTCTCTCTCTCTCTCCCCTTGACATCTGCTGGTATTATTATTCTTGGCCCGTGCGGCTGCATTATAATAAATAATAATGAAAAAGAGTTCCGATCAATTCATTCCTTGATATTCACCGTAAAAAAGATGGTTGGTAATTGCATTTCTCCCCTTTTTTTTCGTTTATAAATCTCGAAGCAAATCAACATCTTGCTCTTCTTTTCTTTCTTCTTTTTCCTTCTTACTTTTTTTCTCTGAGAAAAACAACATCTTTTGTCTAATTCATGAACACTGCAATTCCTTTATACCATCATCATCCATACTCTGGTTACCGCTTTGAGAACACTGCCAGATTCTACTCACAGTCAACTCCCCCTGAAGAGACATTTGATGATGAGGACCAAATTCCCTCTGTGGACGAGTTTCGTGCAATCATTGACGACTACTTGAACAACCTCAGCCCAAAGAAGAGAGACAAAGCATTGGTAGATCAACATCGCTACTGTCTAATTCAACAAGTGCTGAGAGATCCACGAAATACAGCCATCTCCACTGCTCAATTTCGCTTTTGGGTCAAAAAGATGTTTCAGCTTCAGCCAGGAACAACTGATCTGGTGTGTCATGACAACAAGCCTGTTGCCATGAAGGAGCAAATCTACGACATCTTGGTCAAAGCGCATAGAGAAGCACACCACGGAGGTAGAGACAAGACTTCAGCATTGGTAAGAAGACGGTTCTCTTGGATCCCAAAGGAATTGGTTGCTCGGTTTGTTCGCCATTGTCCCTTTTGCATCACTCGTCGCAACAGTGGCCATAGCCCAAGTACGCTTGTATCCAAGAACTCTAGCCCTCGCTCCAGCCGATACGCAAGACATGGATGCTCATTTGATTCCAGCGTGCCTAGCATCTGTACACCTACATCCATCAAGCAAGAAGACAGCGACTTGTCATCGGGCCCTCCTTCGTCTGATAGCGGCTATGAAGCAACTCCCAATTATGTGACAATGTCAACTTCTTCTTCACCAAGAAGACCTTACTTTAGCTCCATGTACGACAGAGACGAACCGGATTTCTTGGATTGTCCTTACGATCCAACCTCCTTTGCCATGCATAGCAATTTCCGTACTTCTGGTACCAATACAACAGATCAACGCCAGCAGCAGCAGCAGCAGCAGCACAATGTGATGCATTCATTGACCCATCACTCTCATCCACAACCGCAATCCCCTTTATTTTACAACCAAAATTACTCTGGATATCCATTTTACAGCACAGGCTACTATCCCAATGCATTAGGCATTACACCGTGCCAAGAAAACACACCTACAACTACTTCTAATTCCACCTCCACATCGTCCTCTACTACCACCAACGCTGCTGCCGTTGCTGTTGCCGCCGCCTCTAGCACTGCTGCAGCGGCTGCCGCGGCTGTTGCTCTAATGCGATCACCGGGTGCCACTACCACAGACCTGTTATCCCATCACCATCAAGACCAATACAGCACAGCACAGCATCACCATTCCAGCAGCCATCACCCTCATCATCATCAGCAGCAGCAGCATCACACATCCAATGGCCATTTTGCTCCGTATCAGCCATTGCACATGCCGGAGAATGCATTTAGTACCGAAATCTAATTGAACCCGAAAAATGTGGTGCTTCTCTCAACTATCAAAAAAAAAAAAAAAAAAATCAATAAAACACTCTCCAACGTACCAGACGCACACAACACACACGCAACCACACAAGCTGCTTCCACTGAATATTTCAAAATCAACGGTTTCCCCCCATCCAAAGGACCAAACATTTCTGCAAATGTTTATGGAATCAAAACACACTTCTTAATTTATATATATGCTCCCTTCACATTTTACCTATGGAAAAATGTAAACCAACCCACTCTAATCTCTCACTATTATGTATGCCCTGATTTTCCTAGTTATTTATTTATTATGAATATACCCGTCTCTTTCTTATCTTTGTTTTGACATCCATATTCGCTCTTATTTGTACACTTTTTTTTTTCATACATTATAAATATCAATAAATCCGTCTCTTCTCTTCTCCTCTGTTACTCGACTTTGAATTTGCTAATGCAATCAATGATCCATTGCGGCTCACGGACCTGGCATTGATTCAACCAGGCCGGCTTCTTCTTCTTCTTTTGGTCTGCACTGTAAATGACAACAGGCTCCGTAGGATCGAACGCTTGCTTACTGCGAGCAGCATGACCTGGCGGCTTTCGACTGAGAATCTTTGCTCCTCCCGCTTTGCAGAGCACCAAGAGATCATTCTTGTTGTGCTTTCCAGTGAAATCACCAAACAAGTAGAACTTCATATCTTGAAACAGGGGTTGTTCTTGTGATTCTCTAGCCAACTTGGGCGCGTGCGTCTTACCCGTCAAGTGGTCTCCTTGCACCTCATACTTGCCTTCTGCCTGCCATTTCTTTGCTTTGGTGCTATCAATGACCCCTGAAAAATGCAGAAAAAAAAGTCAGCATATCGAGTTTCTATATACAGCACACGGTCCTACATTGGGGATCCACTACCCATTTGCCCTTCAAGACACCCTGCAGGTATTTGAGCGTTCGCTTGCACAGATGCTTCTTATCCACGCTTGTAATGACATGTGTCACATCATCAAAGTCTCTCATTTGGTAGTGAATGACAATTTTGAGCGTCAGGTCTGCTTCTTCCTTGATTTTGTCCAGTTTCTTTTCATCTTCTGGTGTAAGGCCCGTATATATAATGTGCACTTCCTTGCGGCTGGTGTTGCTGGTGCGTCTTCTGGTGTTTGGCACAGTAAACGTACCCTCCACTGGCGGGTTTTCCTCGTCGCCTGCTACAGTCATTTTGTACGGCTCTTTGGGTGGTGCTGGAGAAGCTGCTGCTGTGTCGGTAGAAACTGGCTCTTGAGATGCTTCTTCTGCTGACGCAAGTGAACCATTAGCATTGCGGTTTCGGAAAGCTTTGCAAATGCCACATGTCTGCATACAAGCTCGATTTGCATAATGACAATTGTCGCATTCCCACATGTCCTGTTCAAGGGGGGGAAGTGCGTTCAGCGACAGAGGCACAACTGACATATATATATGGTACTTACACTGGCTTCAGCATTGTCTTCGTTATCAGAGTATACAGTCTCGGGAACAATGTCCTTGCTGGCTTCTTTGACCGCGGCTGATTGCGTTGACTGAGACATGGATTCATCGGCTAAAGCGTGGTCTTCTGCAGCGGATGGCTGCTCTACCTGAGTAGCTTCGCTTTCAGAGCTTCCTAGCGCAGATGCCATTGCACTGTTATCGTTTCCTTGTGATTGAGACTGTGCTGTCTGAGTGTCATCTTGAGGAAAGGACCACATGTCGCCCAGCATGTTTTTAGGGTTCAGTAAACGCTTCTTTTCACTGTCGTCCGTGGTTTTTGGCTTCTGTTCAGCCATGTCTGTGTCCTCTGTGGCAGTGTCATTGTGCTGGCTGATGGGGCCACTCTCTGATGGCTTGAACCGCTTTGCTTCCTGAGTAGTAGCTGGCGCAGATGGACTGTCGTTGAACTCTCTTTCCAGATCCTCTTCCTCGTTTACCGTGGTCTGCGTATCTGTGTTCTGAGTGTCCTTGTCGGTGAACTTTCTCTTTCGACTGAATGACTGCTCGATCTCTTCAGCGGATGGAATGAGATCAGACTCCTTTGGTTGATGCTCTTTGGCAGTTTCGTCTGGATTGCTGGATGCAGTGTGTGGGTGTTGAGTCATGTGTTGGTGCTGTTGCAGTCGAAGAGAGAAGGTGGATGGTGTAAGAGGGTGGCTCAGTAGCTCGTTCTTGAGCATGTCTACATATGCAACCACATTATCTAGTCTCGCATCAGGTGTTAGGTTCTTGATGTCGACAGGCTTCTGACACTTGGGACAAGCAGGGCTTTCTTCCAATGACTCTTGTATGCACTTGCTACGACGTATAGTTAGTATGTTACGCTGAGAGAGAGAGAGAGAGATTATAGGGTACTAGCTACTTACGAGCAAAAGCGATGACCACATTCTGCTACATTTGTGGTCTGTAAAAGTGCGCTGCAACTAGCAGTATACAAAGCATTGAGTACAAGATGCTCACCTGTCATGTTTAAGGCTCACCGCACCAGATGGAGCATTCCAAGCAGCCTTCCATGCTCAATGTATATTCGGCCTCCATAGTGTGTATAATTTGGTTTTGATAGAAAAGAGAAAGAGAAAGAGAAAGTCTATCGGCAATTGAACGCGATTCCTTTTAACTTCTTTCCTGCTGCTTCTGGGGGATAATGATGCACTGACCAAAACCAATCCAATGCTGATTCTAATGCCGATCTAAATCATGATCCATCTTGTATATACAGTATGTGCTTTTTACCCGAGTAAACCACTATATGCTAGATGCGCATTCTCATAGCAGTGGATCATGGACTAATGGCTGCTGCTGCTGCTACTGCTAGTTGAGATGCCAATGCCAGTAGAATGCCATCCTGTCGAGATGCATTGCTGACGATTGAACTCCAGATGCTAAAGGAATCCCTCTTAATTTCCCTCGGCTGGACCATGCTGCCCTCTCAGAGACAGTGCGTGCTGTTCCACCACCGCAACGCATTGAAATGGTTACGTATACATTATAAAAAGCTTCCTGATCCATGGACATGCAGCAGCATTGATAGGGTTTGATTCAGTGCACGTTGGCAGCAAGGAAATTCAGTCACAGTGCGAAATGGATTGATTCCCTCTTCTGATCAAAATTGCTATTGCTGCTGCTGCTGCTGCTGCTGCTGCTGCTGCTGCTGCTGCCGTTTGCTGGTCTCACCCTTTCAATTTATAGGCAGGCCTTTTTTTTTTTTTTTTTCCTTTTTCTTTCCCTTTGTTTCTCTCCTTCATCGCATAAAGGACCTCGACATGTCATCTTCCTCAACGCCCTCCTTGCTATCCGAGTATCCGTCCAGACGAGTGCGACGCAACCCCTCCATGTTGGCATTGAACCAGCACTCTCGAAATGCCCTTTCTCGCATGCTCAAACACAGAACCTACAAGGAAGAGCTGCAGGCCTACTACGAGCGGCAATCAGAAGGGCTGCCCTCGATCCCCAACTACCTCGCCAACACCGTCTACGCCGAGCTTGTCAAGCAGCAATGGCTCATCTACACCAAGATCTGCAGCCCCAGCAAGCTCGTAGCAGCAAAAGCACCACATGCCGAATCAGCCATCGACGACAGCCATCCTGCTGCTGCTTCTCCACCGCCGCCTCGGCCTCCTCTTCCTCCCACCCGCCTGCATCGAATGTACACCACACTGGATTTATCGCAGCAGGTGATATCGCTAGACGACGACGACGATGACGAGGACATGGATCATGTCAACATGATTATAGAGTCATTGATAAATGATGGTGCCTCTAGCTCCACGATGAATGCCAACCTCAGAAAGACGCCGTCCGCGCAAGAGTTCCAGGATCTGCAAAACTTGGTCAATGGAGACTCGTTCAAGCTATCGCTGGTGATGCAGGATTTGCGACTTCCGTCTGCTTGGGATTTGAAGGCCAAGGGCGAGAACATTGACATTAGTAGAGATCACATGCAACTCACCTACAGAGGTAAGCATGTCTGTGTGTGTGTGCGTGTGTGTTTGCAGGATGGCTGATCTCGGGCGACAGGAAACGGCAAGGACGACAGCGATGTGGCATCCGTGCGAGCCAACTATGCCATGAGAAAGCAGTGCGGCATCTACTACTTTGAAATCAAGGTCATCTCAAAAGGCGTGGATGGACACATTGGCATTGGATTCTGCAGACGCATCAACAGCTTGGACAGATTTCCTGGTAAATGACGCACCGTCGGTATGTTTAAGCGTCTCTGTGCTAACCACCCTTTTGGCTGTGCTGCGTAATAGGCTGGGAGGAGCATTCGTGGGGCTACCATGGCGAGAACGGACATGTGTTTTCGGGCCCTGGCACTGAGAAGGCATACGGACCCAAGTACGGCACGGGAGACATCATAGGGTGCGGCATCGACTTTAGAGACATGTCTGCATTCTACACAAAGAACGGCATTTACCTGGGACCCGCCTTTCGCAAGGTCAAAGACACGGAGCTCTTTCCCTTTGTGGGCTTCAAGACGCCAGGAGAGAAAATCGAGGCTAACTTTGGCGCAAAACCCTTCAAATTTGACATTTATCAGCTGCTGGCAAACGAAAAACGAGGATTACTGGGGCGCATTGCACTGAAGCCAGCGCTGACGTCCTCTCGCTTCAAGATTGTCAACAACTCGCTGGCCAACAACCTAGCCGACAACGTGGTGATGGAGTACCTGAAGCACAATGGATACCACAAGGCAGCGGCGTCGCTGCAGGCTTCCATCATACAAAAGGGAAATGCGCCGTCTGCAGAGGAGGCGTCAAATTTAGAGTTGGATCTAGAGGCAACACACAGACAAGGTGAGTAAGATCTTGTTGCACAAACAAGTGATACTCAACATACAACACACACCAGAAATCCGCAAAGCCATCTTTGACGGCGACATTGACCAGGCCTTCAGGTTGTGCGACGAATTCTATCCCACCGTGCTGGAGAACAACCCCATGATTCTATTCAAGCTAAAGTGTCGAAAGTTTATAGAGATGATCAGACAGGCACACAGACAGGCAGATCATGTCGACCGCAATAAAGTGCCGCACGATGCCGCGCTCTCGGAACAAGAGGCACAGAGCTTGCAGGTGTCGGAAAACACGCCTTCTGTCCCCACCAAACGCACCACAGGCCTGAGCTCTTTCGACTCGCAGCACAAGCAAAAGAAGCAAAAGATTGCCCGAGAGGATTTATCTACCTTTGTTGACGGATTAGCGTATGGCATCGAATTGAAAAACGCTTACAAGCAAGAGGCCAAGTCAAACAGAGCCATGGCAGCAGAGCTAGAGGTAGGTTGGCGAGTAGCTTTTTTTTTCAGAGCCGCAAAGACTAATACATGCAGCAGTCTGCCTCGTCGATACTGGCCTACACAGACTTGACACATCCCAAAGTCGCGCCCTTGTTTGAAACAAGACGGATCGAGACGGTGGCTTCAGAGCTGAATTCTGCCATTCTAGTTTCTCTTGGAAAATACCCCAATTCTTCGCTGGAACGCATCTATCGCCAGACAAGCGCTACCATTGAAGAGCTCGTGCTGTCAGGAAATGCCAAAGCGGCGTTACTGCAACCCGAGCGAGATTGCTTCAAGTTTTTAGATGTGTAACTTGGTTGATATCCTCTAGTACGAATAAACATGTGGCCTGTAGTAGTGTACATGGTTGTTATATGATACAACTGTCTGCTTTATTCACATAGAACAAACTATTTTACAATACCCAGCCAGGCGGGGAAAAGACATAGACCATATCCGAATCCTTCAATATCAAAGAGGACACTGGATTTGCATACACAAAAGGCAATTCATTCCCCAGCTCATCGTCAGGAGCACGGTACAATCCAATCGCCAAGACCTCGTACTGTATCAGCAGTGTTTTGAACAAGACCGAGTAGTTGCGGCCCACAAACTCAATAGGCAATCGTATGCTGGTGAGATGCGGTGCCAAGCGAGCAGCAGCACTGGCGGATGTAATTTCAGGAGTTGTCGATAACAGGTAGGCAGCAGAGCCATCGTACAGTGGCCCCGGCATGCCACATAGTGTTTTGATGATGGACACAATAGAGGATTTGTAGTACGTTTGGCTCAAAAGGACATTGCTGATAAGGCTGTCTGCAACAACATCGCCTGCTGCGTAGGCAGGTGTGTAGAATACATCGATTTCTTCAGCGACATCTTTTCCTTGCAGCAGATGCATAAACTTGATGTTGGATTTTTCAACTAGTAGAGTCAAAGGTGTGAGCTATACTATTGCTGCTTTTGATATACTATGAGCAGCCTTACTCAAATTCACAATGGTATAAGCGTCTGTGGGTCTCTCCTGTAACAGTAAATCAAGAATATGGCTTGCCATCCTGCATTTAACGAGTGATGAGTGCATG
The DNA here is from genome assembly GCA_037040325.1 of Mucor sp. M7501. Lineage (NCBI taxonomy): Eukaryota > Fungi > Mucoromycota > Mucoromycetes > Mucorales > Mucoraceae > Mucor > Mucor sp. M7501. The sequence goes on along the minus strand of JAXQGS010000317.1, from coordinate 12,891 downwards.
CTTCTTATTTTCTTACACACTCCAACTTACACTGCAGGGCTGTCCGAGTTGCGTTCGTACTGATCCAAGCATTCCTTTTCACTAGTAGCGCATATGATGCTGCTTTAGTTTTTTTTTTGGGAGACTAAATGTGAGCTATGAACTGAAAATACCTCATGACGACAATTTGCTTGGCTCGTTTGGCACCTGCTCTCAAAAGATCATCTGGGTGTCTACAGTTACCCTATACGCGTCATATGTAGGCTGTGGTAAATAAACCAATCCTCCAGCCATGCCAGCAGAGCAAACACCTTACCTCCATAAAATACACTTTTGGAAACGTATTGATCAGCTCAAATATCTTTTGCGAAGGCTTCTTTGAGCACAACAGGACAATGTCTTGCAGTTCGTCTGCTTTGATATTGGGAGAACGCAGGTTGTAGATAAACTTGAACATGTTGATGACTTCTCTGTGCAGGCACACAAGGACATGGTTGCTCATGCCGTCTGTATCTTGGATAGTGACATCCTCCAGTTGAACTGGCTCATCCAACAGATAGCACAAGGGAAGCGATGTATCGTCGTGCTCTGCCTTTTCTGAAACAGAAGACTTGCCGATGCGTTTGATCAGTGCTCGACTGCCTGTGAGCAGTGCGTGTCGCTTTGAAGGCAGCTTGGAGACGCCAAATGTTTGATTTGAGGATATGTTGCTTGTGCTCTTTTGCGATGTGTAGGACCGCGTTGTACTCGTGGATGTGGATGAGGGCTGTCGGTTAAAGGTCGCTGCCAAGAGGTTGTGCGTGGATTGCTGCAAGGGCTTGAATTCGTTTGATGTAGAACTCTCGGGTATGTGCTGGTAGTCCTGAGTGCCTCTGTTGTTGGGCTTTACAAAATCGCTGGCAGTGTTGAATTGCGATGGGTTTGGCTTGGGCTATAAAGTGTGTCAGTGCTTCCACGCAGTAGTAGTAGTAGGCATGAGAATGCATCTATATCTTACCAGAGATTGGATTTCTTGTATTTCTCGTGGGCCCTCTGCTATATAGACACATTCATCTGTCGGTTTAATCTTGTAGGAATTGCTAGGGTTCAGCAGTATTTCATAGTCATTTCTCTCTTCCATGAATGTCTTGACGGCAAATAAGATGACCTGGGCTTCTTCAAACAAAAACTATTAGATGCAATTCAGAATGAGCACAGTGTTGGTTTCTTTAGGTGGACTCGAATGCTTTTTTTTTTTTTACCAGTGCTGCCTGTCCAAATGTCAGATCTTTTATACAGTGGGGTGCTTTTCCAGTGTAAATTTCATTGCATGAACCATCGTCTATGTTTACATGCATTAGAACAGTGCCAAGGACGCACTTTTTCATCATAGCACTCACCAAATTGAGCCTGCCATCCCTCATCGTACTGGTTGATTGGCTGTCTTTGGTGCAGTAAGTTTGTGAGTAAGGTAGACGCACCACGGCAACGGCAGTTCATGGCCAAAAGATACTGCTTGAATTCGCGAACACAAATAATCTCCTTGGCTACTTTTTGGTATATGGCTGTACTGGGCGATAAGTTGTAGGTAAATATGGGGACGTTGTGGCTGACTGTATGGCAGTACAAAGACCATAATCGCACCGTGTTTCTCTCATCTTCCTTTGACGGTTCTGAAGCGTTTTGATCTATTAACAGAATTAGCTTTGCATGTCATACACCTTGCTGCGAAAGAAACATGTAGATATATACCAGAGATGGTGAATATTGCCTGGGCGTATCTGGCTTCCTACAACAACGATGGTGGTTTGAGCGCGAAATTCAGGGGTGTATCAGACTTGAGAAGATATACTCACCACTCTTAAAAGGGTCTTTTCATCCTATCGATGAGGAGGAGGAGGCTTAGTCTGTGATATTCATCACAAATACAAGCAAAACTTACTAATACAGAGCCATGAAGAAATTGGACTCGATGACCCCAAATTGAGTTTCTTTCCATCACTTTGAGTTGCTCCGTGGGTCGATTGATGTCGAGAAACACTACGCTGAGGTGATATTCTGTATTCTCTGTATTCAAAAAGCCATCCAGAATTTCGACCACTTGATCTGGTGTGAAAGAGCCTACAATCAAGATAAAAGGCGATGTGCTACCTCTACTAACGTGTCCTTCGCCCTCTGTAAAGCAATTCACTTTGAGAAGCGGCATCAGAGTGCATGTCAAACACCTACTTACCTTTGCGTTTTCTCAGTGTGTCTGATACGTCAGTGACTAAACCCGGGAGAACCGACAATGCAATGACGATCAGCAACATCATGACAATGCGACTAGCTTGTGTATTCGGTGTAATGTCTAATTATCGAAGCGGAATGACGAAATGTGAATAATGAGGCATTTTTTAGTCGTTTTGATGCCCTTTATTACCACCGTAACCCACCGTGGACAGTGTAACCATGACAACGTACAGCGACTCTAGGATAGTGTAGTTGCTTGTGCCAAACGTCACTTCAGTATACTGGAAAGCGCATGTGCCTGTGAATAGCAGCACGATCAATGTAGAGGTCAGAATGATCAGTTTTGTTCGAAGCGGATCAACCGGTTTGTCTATTCCAAATATTTAATTTATGCTGTTACACGCAAAACACAAGTGTATTATTTATACCTGTTAATTGCAAATTAACCTTGATCTTCATGACACTCTTGATTCTGAGTAGGAGCACCCAGCTTCGTATGAAATAAGGTACGTAAAGATAACGCCCATGAGGTATGTAAATGGAGACCATGAATGGCACCGTAGTGAACAGCTCAATCAAGCATCGAAAGCTAAACAGCACAGATATTGGATGTTTGGAAATAAAGAAACCTGCAGCAACGTAAGCCACTGTTATTTGCATGAAACTTGGCTGCACTTACGGATAGCAAATGAGCCCAAATCCCAATAGGACAAAGCCAAACAGACGAGCCTATATATTGGTAGTACTGCAGCATGAGAACGCCATTCCTCGCTTTCAACCACAACACCTACCATAAATCGTAAGATCTCCATTTGTACAGCCAAAATGGATCCAAATTAACATCTGACTCTTGCTTCATCTCAACGAGATATGCAAGGCAAAAAAACAGATCGACCAATAAATCAAGATGAACAAACAGAATGATCGTCTTTTTAGCAAATAGCAAATTGCGTATAAACAACACCACTGGATTTGTCTCTAGGAACATTCTGACATGGTCCTGGAAGGATTTCTTTTGCACATGATGTCTGTTTTACATGAAAGACGAGTATCAGTGCATGTCGTGTGTGTTCTGGCAGCGTGTACCTTACCGAGCTTTCCTCCTCTCCACCCTGTAATTTGCACGCACAGTGCTTAGATTAATTTGCTGTTGACGCATCAGCAGTTGATCCAATGAACTGTTGCATTGGATGGATTCCTTGACTTCTTTGGCGCTATAATGCAACAATCAATCCCATCAGTATCCATTGTGTGTGTTCATCGCATTGAAATCGCCCTACTTGGGATCAAGAGCAGGTAAGACGAGATTGGTAGCTCGGAGATCGTCTTCAGAATCAGAAGAGTGTCGTTTTTTACTTCCATGGTGCAACATGGAGGAGAGTCGACTGGAGATCTTTGGTCTGCTCTTTTTGCAGCAATGTCGTTGTTCCATTCTGCGCTTCTTTCTTTTCTTGATACTGCTATGGCTACTGCTGCCTCCTTCTCCTTCTTCGGGATCACTGTGTGAAGACTCGTCGCTTGAATGTGCGCTGGTGGTGTGTATTGCGCCATATCTGGAGCTGCTCTCTATGCATAAACTGCTTTCTTCGTCCGTTGTAGGCACCTTCTTCTTTTTCAAGGGCAACAACATTGTATGTTGAATTGATTGAGAAATGAATTAAAGAGAGAGAGAGAGAAAAAAGAAAAGAAAAAGAAGGGGATACAGTATTTGACTTTAATAATAAGGGTTAAAAAAAATATCTCATGTGGATGTGCGTTATTATTATATTTTTTGCGACACAGTGCTTGCTTTGTGAGAGATAAATGTCGTATGTAGTTTTTAGATGTGTACAAAAGTGGCTTTATACGTCACACAGCAAACATCATTCTTATGCGATTTCAGGATCAAACTATATAGTTATTAGATTTTTCGAAATGATTGATTCAATGGTACTTCACACTTGGAGCATTTGAATTTAAACATGAAAATCTGGCCAACCATATAAGCATTCTATAGGGCCGGAGGGTTTCCATTGGGCAGCGCCATCCATCATTATTAACATGGCAATTAGTTCCTGAAAATCTGTTGTCTCGGCAGCATCTTCTTCACCTGTAGAACAGGAAGCATATACATGGAATCTCTTACTAACTAGAACTGCCATCTCAATTATACTGACCTTGCTCTTTGGTTCAAAAGGCTGAGCTTTATTGCAAGGTTTGTTTAGCGTCAAAAGCATGATTGAACCTTCATTGCGACAAACGCTTCTTTACAGTCTTATGATGAGGCAATTAAGACGCTTCTCGTTGTACAGGCACATTTGGAAAAGTCAAATCTATGGAGGCGGTCATTCCTCAAGCGTGCATTTCAAATCCATGGCTAATATTGCTCGCCTTGTCGTGAAGAAGAGCGATCTCGTGTTCAACAATTGCATTACTTAAACAGCCAGCAGTGAAATGTTTAATAAGAGGGTTGGTCTTTTAGATAATTGATCCAGACACATTCCCTCAAGGACAGGAGGGGTTTCAGAAGCATCCTGATCAGGGGTACTAGGTATATGTCAGCTTCCGAGATCGACCACAATCTTCGGTGGCGACTTTATAAGATTCATCTTGGCACGATTATTGTAAAAGATAAGGTCCCTTTTGTCTATATAGTCTGGCAATGTCCAATTTAGCTTGCTGGGTGTCTGCTGTTTGAGCCAAAACATCACATGTTGTAAGAATAGATGTCTTGCACGCTAAGCTATCTATCAAAGCACATGCGTTGGATGAGAATATGGACAAGGTAGGCGGGATGGGCTGCATTGAGGGAATTGCTGGGTGACATGGTAGAAGCATTTTCAGATTATATTTGTAGGTACAGGTGAGATCTGAATGCACTAATGCTAGAGTATTTAGCACAGACCAATCACCAGTGAAACGTACTCCAATGCCACCAGCAAAGACAGCGTTAGATCTCTTCAAGTGAACTGACTCTAGTTGTGTCAGGAACAGGCATTTCAACGACTGTAAAGTTGTAAATGGTTTGTAAATGAATACGGGAGATTGCACATAAAAAGGACAACCTGATGAAGGCTTAAAAGATAAACCATACAATATCGGTTTTGTGCCACTGTCGCTTTCAGAGAAACAGCCATCCAAGGGCAACGATCTGTCCAATTTCTAAATCTCACAAATCTGCCCTTTGAAGTTTTGAAATATCAGAGGAAAGCGCCAATGTCTCCTCGGGCATTCTAACTCTGCATACTACTATACAAATATTTAACAGTTTAATCAAAGATTTATTGTCGTCGAGAATAGTGTATAAAAACAGCATTTATTCCTCAGCAGCAACAGGCTTCTTTTCATCACCAGTGGCACGAGCTAATAGAATGGGTATTATGTTAATTAGATGAATCACTATTGCAACTGCTTTTCAACTTACTGTAGATGACTTGAGCGTGATGGCGAGAGATGGCCTTGATCAAACCTTGAGCCTCGAGCTCACGGATGGCAATACGAGCCAAAGAACCGTTCAACTTGAGACGATCAACCAAAACAGATTGAGAGATGAGCTTGTAGGTAGGAACTTCCTTGAACAAACGATCATAGGTGGGCTTATCGAGGATGACCAAGTTGTTGGCCTTGTCCTTGACCTTCTTAGCAGACCACTTCTTCTTGGCCTTCTTTCCACCAGATGATGAGCTAGGCTTACCAGCAACGTCCTTTTTAGCCTAATAACGTTCAATAATAACAATTAATCATCTGCCGAATTAAAGTAGGTTTTCGAGAGGGAAGTTCAGCATGGTGCAATCTCGCAGGATAAACTCGGCTCCAAGTGTCGTCTAAATCAAGCATATTGTAGTGATTGAAGCGATACATGGCAATGACGGTCATGTTGATGTTGGATATGTATGGCATTATCTTTAAGTCGATTTGGTTCATCTTGTATTGAATGGATGGATGTTGTTATCCAATATTCGCATACATGCATCCATACAGTCCGCATGTCCATGTTCCTCATCCGATTCAACATCCATTCGCGAAATTGGCATCCATCGATATGTATATATACTGGCGGTTCCATCTGATCATCGATTGCAATACGTTATGTTGTTGAGTGGAGTTGTAGTTCCTTTGAGCCATGATCTTTCCCTCTCTCGTCCTATGTTTATGCTGTAATACGAACCATATTGGATTAGAGGAGGAACAAAACCATGGCTGGCAGATCGCATCTACTTGTAATCCCTGTGCGGAGCTCAACAGGCATCCTTGAGGCTAAAACTTGCTTCACTTGTCACGAATCCGACCCGGATCTTGTACCTTGAAGGATTTCTAAATTATGGATTCAAACATTTGACATCAAGCTTCAACACTTTTGTACATGCTCTATCATCAAATCAACTGCATTCTGTAACGAAAAGGGTCAATTACAGCCTGAGTTCGACTTCCACCACTGTAAAATTTGATATTTCCAAGAGCCATATCTCGACAAGAAATCAAGCTACAAACATTTGGAAAGTTGGAAACAACTTGTTTTGACGTACTTTGTCATATACTTGCGTATCAAAGATATTTTTTTTCGAGTGTGATTTTGACGTTTTTGCCTCTAGTACGTAATTCGCTTGATAAAAGTACTCTATTTTAGGCTCTATTTATAGCTCCAAATGACCTCTATTGATTCCATTTTAGAGCTTGTAAAAATATTGACTTTTCGTGGAGAAACGCGCGATTGAAGATTTTGTGGTTTTGGAGGCCATTTTTCCCTTGCCTCCAGTCGTCCTCGATTTTTCAAAATGCCAAAAATCGGTCCAAAATTTTGAATTTCTCTGCGAAAAATGCACGTACAGCTGCATACAATAGCTTGATTTGTAGCTGCTAGCACGCTCTACATGATGGTGCTACTTGCTACCTTTTTGCTGCTCAAAAATTGACACTTTCGATCCAAAAACAGCGATTTTACACTTTTTAAAATATATGCGTTTATAGTGCAGATAAAAGCTTGAAATTACCACGGTTAGATGCAGAATGGTGAGCTCTATTGAAATCACTTAGGGCGTTAATCCGACTTACATAATAAAATTTTCTGCCAAGCATTGTAAATTTTGTAAAAAATACGGCTTTAGAATTTAAACCCAGCAGTGGCTATTATATGATTGTTGTTGTTGCAGGCATAATAGTTGCTGGCAGACACTTGCAGTAGTGCATGAGATGCTCGAGCAGCTTCTTATTGTAAAAAGCATATGATATAGCTCAGCATTTATCTTTCAAATACACGCTTTTAACCCTTTACTAATTATAATTCACTGCATTACATGCACTGAAATTATGTATTCATCTGCTGTGAACCATTACAGAAGCCATGCAAAGCATTACCACCCTTCATCATATCAGAGTATCATCAGGTGCGATAGTTTATATACATTTTGTCGGCTTTGATCACATTTTGTCTTCTCAATTTCGTCTCCCTATGATCCAATAAGCCGCCCAACCATTATGAGTGATCAGATGGCTTGAGCATTTTGAAGATGGCTACTACATGCAATGTGTGTAGATTCGAAAAGACGAGAAAGCTGACATGTGTGCATCTGTACCGTGAGCTACTCTACCTTTATCGCTAATATGTGCGATTGGAATGTCTCATGCTGGTGCCTTGCACTTATTCATACACACTGTATTTACCGTGCACAGGTGCATCCATGTAGACAAACAAAAAAATATAATTGAGTTTCTGCAACTAAATGAATGTATTATGCTCGGGAAGACAGTTCGGTATGAATAGAATATTGTCATGTTCAGGGTACTTACTGGCTGTAGATAAGGATGAACAGCTAATTCTCGGGCATTTGTATACGACTGTTTTAAATTGCGATGATTTGTCGCCATAGATTCAGAAAATCTTTGGCTGTTATTTCCAACCGTGATGAGACCCACAAGCAAGGTTTTAGTATAGTCATTTACATTGCCTTGCGTGCACAATTAGGCTGTGTGATCAGATCAGATTAAATTGGCTAGTTGCATCAATTTGACATGACGGCTGCATCATACATACAATCTATCTGACACACCGTTCGTTGGGGGGTAAGATTGAAATTGTATATTCATGTCTTCAGATGAACATAAATCTAGTTTGTAACCGGCAAATATCAGCACGGATTATAATAAGCTTCCTCGGTACTTGAAAGGGCCATAGAAGGCGCACATTAGAAGAATGTATGTGTATCAATCTCATCATCACGGCATCCTTCATCATCCTAATTAACAGAGAACGTGAGTGAAAAGATTAAAACGTAAATCAAAATTTAATTTAAGAGCAACCTAATATGAAATCGGCATTATCGTATGCAGAGGCAGAATTGCACATTACATCTGACATGTAGATGAGAGAGTCGGCATGATGATGGCAACATTTCGTCGATATATATATATGCCGGTCTTTGTTACCGTGTATGTTTAGATATAAAAGAAGCGAGCCTTTCATTGATTTTGTTCTGAAAATATTACTAATCTTCTATTATGACTACTCCAAAAGCCCTCTTCGTGTTACTTGCTACATTGGTGTGTGCAACTTCAGTGGTGATGGCTTCTCCTACGCCAGAAGAGCACCTCAAAGAAATTGGATGCATCGTTTATCCCGCCACAACCAGAACTCCCTTTTGTACACCTCAATAAGTCATTTTTCCCTTCGTTTTGACTCATAATGCTATCATCATAGATTAGGGAAGATTTCACTCTATAATAGACGACAGACATCTTATTCCATTTCGACATTGTATATCCATTTTATAAAGTAAACCCAACATTTACTTTTGTTTCTTGAACTAGTCCCAAATAAATTATTGCTTTATTCTTGCGTAATAGCCAGCTTGTTACCAATGGCTCTGTGCAGTATTTATACTCTTTTTAAAGCGTGCGGGATTTCGCTTACAGGATTCTAAAAAGGCAACACCTTACGTACCTCATCAGCTCAAAAAGGCAATGGATGCTCGCCTGTATAGGCTTTCAGTCACTGTTGATTTGGATCCTCTTCATCCGACCAGTCAAGTTTCAGCTGAGGGCTGCAATTATTTATAACCCCATCATCATCACCATTTGAAGATCCCCTTTTATTCTTCTTCTTCTTTCAATTCAACACAGAAAAGAAACTCAAAATGGATCAAATCGACTTGAACACATGGCTTAATGGCGACGACGATATCATGGATACATTGGTTGGGTTAGCTTCTATTCCTGATGAACCTGCGAGTAGTCATCAAAATCCACAGAATTCTGGAGCTGATATTCTTGAATACTTATTACAAACAGGCAATATGCACCACAGCAGCAACCCAGCATTTCAACCCATGAATATACAACAAACACAGCCCTCTCCTCCTGCCCCTCCCGCTCCTCCATCTACATCCACACTACCGCAATCTAATCAGGTGATGGAACACCAGTCTTCTGCCCCTACCCCCATTGTAATCTCTGATGCGGCGTTCAGGGATTCAGTTTCTGTTGTACAAGAAAAGGATAACTTTGTTACATTTTTACCACTCTCGACTCCAGCAACCAAGAAACGAGCTGCCCCAAAGAAAGCCAAGTTCAAAGAGCCAATCTTTGTGACAGAATCACCTCAGAGCTACAAGAAAAAGAAGAGGGCTACTGCCACTGCAAACATAACAAACCACAGCAGTGCTGAGGACAATTCCGACGATGATATGCTATTGGAAGACGATATGCACCACTCCAATTCCAGCCTGAAACAAATGACCTCCAAAGAGAGACGTCAATTGCGAAACAAAATCTCTGCCCGTAACTTTAGAGTTCGAAGAAAGGGTAAGTTTCCGCCCACCTCGCTGCGATTAGGTTGCATTCAACTCACAAAGCTTTACAGAATACATCACTCAGCTAGAGGAAAAGGTGGCAGACCATGAAAATACCATCAATGATCTCAAGAAGGAAAATGAGAAGCTGCGTCAAGCAAACCAAGAGCTCACGAAGCAACTGCTTATTCAGCCCATCACCCCTCCTTCCTCTTCTGGCGATGAGCTCTTGTCTAGCTCTTCAACGTCTTCTGGCTCTGAGGGCCATCATTCGCCTGATGCCGCTCCTCCAGCTTATCACTTCCAATTGAATGACCTGTACGACTTCAACTTGTTTGATCAACAAGTGCAACAGGCTGCTCAGCAACAACCACCAATGAACGGATCGTCTAATCTGTTCTATCTCAATCATGCGACAATGCCTGATTGGGACATGACCCAAGTTCTGAGTGGCAAGAGCGACTCCATCTCTCCCGAAGACTACCAAAAAGAACTCTCTAGAGAGCTGATCAACGATTATCCCTTGCTGGCTCCTGCTCTCATGTCCATTGTTCTCCGTCATACCTTATCCTTGGAATACGTTGCAGCCCTTGCCAAAGAGTTCTCTGACAAAGTTGGTGCTGATCTCATTGGCGCTGACCATCATGCAAAGACCAAACACATTGATGACGATCAAGAAACAATTGGCGGCTTGGATATGGAGGATCTGAAGGCTAGCTTCAACACGCTGAAGATTGAGGACAAACAAGAGTCCACTGAAGACAAACAAGAGTCCACAGAAGAGAAGCCAAAACTCTCAGAACTTGACATTACCAAGATTATGCTCAACAAGCATTATAAGCACTATGTTATGTGCCGTGCCCGTGGTCTGACTCACGAAGAGATCATGGCAAGATGCAGGCCAGTGCTTCTAGGCGAGGCAGAGTGTACCTCTCCCATGACAAGGTTGAAGAATATGCTCACAGATCCCAAGAAAAAAGGCTCCAGCAGTAAATCCAACAACATCCAAACACTTCATACATACTGCCGTGTAGCTGGAAATCTCCTAAGACATCCTCACCGCATGACTCGTGTAAGCGATGTTCTCAGAAAAGAAATCGAGTTCACAGAGAACAAGCACGCCGCCCGAGTTGAATCTCACTACAAGAGTCTTATGAACTCTTCTCAAAAGCCTCGTATTACCAGTTAAATCATTCTCATCCACCCACCCTATCTTTTGTAAATATCACTATGCTCACCATTTTGTAAGAATCTTACATTCATTAAATAAAACATTACTAGTACATGTACTCTTTTTTTTTCCAATATAATATAGTATATCCATCAGAGTTCATTTAAATAGAGTTTATTTCAATTTACAATTCAACAACTTGCTCTGATCCAGGATACGCTGGCACATCAAAGTCAAACTTTTTAGCTAATGCGGGAGGAACAAATCGACCACCTAAAAAGTGTCTTTTGCCTGTGAAATGAGATAAGCACTGCTTTGGTGCTGTCAAGGAGACCAGGACGTCAGGTTGGAACTTGACATGCTCCGTAGGGCCATGCTCAACATCCCAGCCAGAGGGAATGTCTACAGAGACAATGGGCTTTGTCGTCTTTTCAAAGATGCCAATGATCTCTTTGTAAGGATCACGTACTTGACCATGGAAGCTAAACCCAAATAATGCATCCAAAATGATGTGTGATTGATCGACAAGATTGCCTGATGTTTGATTGAGCTCTTTGTACACGGGGATGTCGAGGTTGCGGCATTGAAGAAGGATACGCTGTTCAAGGAGCATCAGTAGACGTCTTGTAACTATCACGCCTCATTTCACATACCTGATAGAGGTCCTTTTCAGGCTGCTTGGGATAGTAAAGACTAGGTTTGAAGCCAAAATGGAACAGATGTCTCGCTAAGGGTGCAAGTGAGTGGTGTGTTATGACACTGACTATAGTATATGTATTGCTTACCTGCTACCAATCCATCGCCGCCATTATTTCCTGTGCACAACATGCGCTAATGAATACACGTCTCGCTTATTCATGCAATTCTGTGCCATACGTACCAGGACCAACACAGACTAGAACATTGGGATGCTTTGAGCTATCAAATGCCTTTTCGACTGCTTGGGCGACACTAAGACCAGCTACCACAGAATCACTATTAATTTTCATATGCAAAAATACCATATGAAACCCTCAATTACCCAATTCCATAAGTTGATCAATGGAAAATCCACCCGAACTCGACATCAACTCGACGTCGATTGCCTGAGCTACTTTTTGAGATACGCACTAGAAAACATCAATTTAACATTATATAATAGAAAATTACATTCACAATACACTACCTTGTAAGCCATTTTTTTTGTAAATTCTGATCAATGATATGTTTGTGGAAAAGAGGGAAGAGAAGAAGGGGACATTATTTTTAGTCCCATTGCGTTTTGAAACCAAGCTATCAGAAGCATGAATATAGGCCCGGCTTTTCTTGATGTAGAAATGACATATCAGTATCCTCTGTTTCGCCGCTTTTTTTCGGAATAGTTCATTACAATGTCTACTGAAGAGAAGCAAGACAAAATCTACCTTGTGCCATACATACCTGGACCAACACAGACTAGGACATTGGGGGTGCTTTGAGCTGTCATTTGGAACCCAAGAAATGTGCCCAATAACTTAAAATGTATACTCAAATATCAAATTTCAGAATGCAGAAGCATGCAAATAGAATCTACAGGATGTCATCAGCAGATATTGAGCATATCCAAAGCAATTATAGACGCCTACAGTGTCTTTTACTATGCAAAATGTAACTGTTAGGGCAGTAAACAGCCAGATCTGGGATTGAATTTCAGAGGTGCCACTGGTCCTACAGATCCTTCTTTTGGACATCAAAAACCCTTTCAGGGCCAATTACACAAAATCTTATTATATAAACAACAGGTATTTC